>PVJH01011489.1:0-68645 GCA_004026705.1 Nesogale talazaci | reverse complement strand
TCTTTCTCCCTTGGAATAGCTGTTAGGCTCAAACCACTGAACTTTTTAGTTAGCAACTCAGTGCTGAGACCACTGCACCACCAGGATTCCTTCTGATTCACCTATTATCTTTTTTTGTTCACTCTTCCATTTCACCTCTCTCAGTTGCATTCTTTGACAATGTCCTGTTGCCTTTCATATGGTCTATTGTATCTGTTTTTAACCCTTCTCAGTCTTCTCTAATTCCCATTCTTCCCCAGTTTACTTTATTGCAGGGGTTCTCAACCACTGAGTTGTGGCCCCTTTGGGGGAATCAGAGGACCCTTTCACTGGGGTCGCCCAATTCATAACAGTAGCAAAATTAAAGTTAGGAAGTAGCAACAAAATTAATTTTATGGTTGGGGATAACACCACAGCATGAGGAACTGTATGAAAGGGTCACGGTGTTAAGAAGGTTGAAAACGACTCCTTCATTGGCTCTTTGCTTTCCCTCTCTGCTCTTTAACACTCAAGTGGCCCCACACTTCTCTCTCACCTTTTCCAGCGTTGCTGCCCCAGACCAGCACTCCCTTGCTTATGTTTTGGGTTCAAAGAGCAAGATCGTTAGTCACGATTCTCAACTCATGACACTTTATTATAATTAGAACCACGAGTCCCTTACTTGATAAGCCATTTTGACATGGAGTTGATACTTTTCTGAGGCTGTAAGTATTTGTGGGAGCAGCTTCATCTCTCTCCCAAGGAGTGGATGGAAGGATCGAACTGACAACCTTGCATTTGACAGTCCCATGTTTACCCAGCAGTGTGACAGCACCAACAGGGCTCCTTCCCTTACTTGATAGAAGGATTGATACATTATTTTATTATCCCACTCTCATTCCTTCTCTCGATCCCCATTTTGTTGTTTACATTTTCATTTGAAATTGTATTAGTGTCTTAAAACTGCTTTAACAGAATACCATGAAAAAGATGACTTAAATCAACAGAATTTTATTTTTGTACACATCAGGAGTCTATAATTGACAACTTCAAGTGTCAGTAGTACCATGTTCCCTCTGAAGCTCGCACCCGACAATCGTTGGCAGGAGCAGCATAACTTCAGTATTTAACTCTTCTTTCTGTTCCTCTCTGAATATGTCCCTTCGTCGCTTCTTTTAAGGACACCGGTTATGTAGGATTAGGAGTCATCTTACACCACCAGTATGATAACAACAGCAGAATTGCATCTTTTTTAAGCTCTGGAGGTCAGAAGTCTGAAATCAAGGTGTTGGTAGTGCTGCCCTCCCTCTGAAAGCTCTAGTGGGATTTCTTCTTGTCCTGGTGTTAACTTTGCACCAGTGTGATCTCATATTAACTTTACTAACTACATCTTTAAAGATGCTACTTCTAAATAAGGTCATAGTCACAGGTACCAGGAGTTGGAATTTGAACATATCTTTTGAGGATATCACAGTTAAATCATAACAGATGTGTTCTTGCAAAAGGTATATTTGTATTCCTTTATTTTAAATTGTGCAAATAATATTATGGTACATACCCTGTTTTCTTTCATGCTTTTTCATTTAGCACTATGTTGTGAAGATCTCTCTGTGGGACTATGCATATTTCTAGGCTATTGATTCTAACTATTTCATCGTTTATTGTTTTGTACACATTGTAGTCAAGGTAGTTTAGATATACTGACCTAACAAGTAATCCTAAAGTCATAGTGAGTCATGTTCAGTAACAGAGAATTTTTGTAGGTCTGGAAGTTCTTCGGGAAAGTTCCTTCTAAACTATGATTCAAAGAGCCAGATCACTTTGATTTTATAGCTACACTATAAAATAGACTGGGAAATAGAATTTTCAGACTTGTTGACTTGGGGAAGAAGACAGCTTAGAAAACTCATACCTACTCTTAGACTCAAGTGATGCGTGCCACTTCTGCTCACTGCCCACTCATCCAGCTGTCCCTTGCCCTGCCCCAATCTTTGGGGCTGGCAAGCATGGGGAGCATATGGGTAGTCAGGAATGCTGGCTGTAGTGGACATTTATCCCATTTCATTCTGTCCTTGTGCCACCACGAACACCCTGCAGTCAAAATATACCATTGAGAACTTAGGTCAACATTTCCATTGAATGTTGTATTTGCCTGAATGGTAGCTCTCAGATATATCCACGTCATGGCCTATAGAGCTTTTAAATATGTCTTTGTTTGTAAAAGAGTCTTTGTAGATGCAGTTAAGTTAAGGAGCTTGAAATGAGACATCCTGGGTTTTCTGGCAGGTCCTTAAACACAATAACAAGTATCTTTATAAGAAACAAGTGGGGAGAAGATACACAGATACACACAATAAGACCACTCAAAGAAAGAAGAAGTTGGAATTGTGAAGCCACAAGTCAAGGAACTGCTGGAACTGAAAGTGGAGGAGGACAAGAAGAAACCCCTCAAGAGCTTTCAGAGGGAGAACAGCCCTGCTGACACTTATGTTTCAGACTTCTGACCATGAGAGGTACAATTCTCTTGTTGTAACCCAGCACATTTGTGGTGATTTGTTTTGTAAGTCCTAGAAAACTTGTCCAGATGTTTCCCCAACAGAGGTCATAGGTCTGTGTGTACTTTGACCTGGCATCTGCCACCTTGCCCTCCATATTGGGTGCACCTGTATACACTCTTACCCACAGTGCACCAAAGTGCCAACACTTGACAAAACAGAGCTTTCTCATGCTCACTGACCTAGGAGGGAGGAGGCAGTATCTCACCACTTTGTTACTCTTCTGGTTTCATAAGTATTCTTATTTTGTGTATGTGATGGTAGCATTTGTTATTTCCTATTTGATAAACAACCCATGCAGAACTTTTGTTGGTTTTTATATTGGGACTTATTTGGTCTTCCTTATTGTCCTGCAGAAATTTCATATATGTAATAGTTACTAAACCCTTAATTCTTTCTTCCTTGTTGGTTTTAGACATTCTAAAGATCGTCCCTCGTTTTATCAGCTGTCCTTCGGGTTTGCCAAGTTAAGTTCCATAGCGCCCCTAGGCACCACAGAATGAGACCCTATGCATCCTATGATGCACCCTGGTGACCCTAAGCATGAAGGACTATCTGGGCCTTTGCCAGCCTCACAGTTGTTCCTATGCTTGACCCCATTATTGCAGCCACGGTGTCAATCCAGCTTTGCCACAGTGTCAGTCATTGAACAGAAGTTCTTAGTTTGTTTCATTTTCTCTTGGATTACTCAACTCCACGACAGGCTACACTGGCTTTATTGGAGCCAATGTCACATGACATGACTGTATTTTTGTTTGTTTGTTTTTTGTTTTTTTTTGGGGGGGGGCATCACTGCCCTCTGGTGGTGGGAGTAGGAGGCCCAGCCTTGCTGCTGGATTTGAACCTCCAACCCAGTGGGCTGCAGTCCCGCGCACAACCGCTACGCCACCGGGGCTAAACCACATGACTGTATTTTCATTTGCCCTTCAGCTGTTGTTTTTTTAACATTCTGTTCTCTGGGCCCAGTGCACTGTGCAGTCATGTGTCCAGCAAAAGTTGGGGTGGGAAATGGCAGGCCTCCATCTGTACCTAAAAATACTGCAGCTAATTGAAATTGCCTGGGATTTCTGCAAATATCTTGGGAGCTCATGTGATTGGTTGTTCCATGGCATGGTTTGAATTGTGTCCTCCCAAAGCTTGGATTGAAAATCCCAGCCTCTATGCTTGTGGTTATAAGCACTGTTAGAATGTTCCCTAGAAGATCATGAGACATGCTTTGCTCATGTGAGCCAAGAGAGAGCAATCCCTGGAGAAGGATCTCGTGCTTCGTATCAAGTAGAGGTCAAAAGGAGGCCTTTCATGAGATGGGCTGACCCAGCAGCTGCAATGGAGTTACGACGGTGCCGGAAAGGGGGGTGCTTCTTTTGGTTGTACCCAGGATCACTCTGAGTGAGAACTGGCTGGAGGCCACCTACCAAAACATCCTGACAGGCATAATCCCATGCAGGAATGAATCGTCGCTGTTTACATAAATGAGGCAGGATTAGTGTCAGCTATATCATGAGCCAATCTCTTGGGATATAAAAGTTTAAACAGGGCAAGCCAAGTAGAGTGAATTGATGCCAAGACCCTTAAAGATCTCTGACTCAGCAGAACCAGAACCGTAAGAGCTAAGAATCTTCCTCTAGAACCCATGTAGAAAGAGATAGCCATCCCCTGGAACCAGTGCTCTGCATTCAGACCTGTAATCTCCTAAACATTGAAGAGATAAATTTCTGTTTAGTAAATCATCCCCTGGGAGGTATTTCTGTTACAGTAGCTCTAGATAACTAAAACAGAAGACCCAAAGTTACAGCCTCTGCACCTCATGGCCCTCTTAGGAAACCTGCAGAGACATGTTGGGGCCAGCAGCAAACAGCTCTTGAGCCAGCAGCTCAAGTGAGAGTAGGCGTGTCTACTCTCCTGGGAGTTTTAGGAGTGCATGTTCATCAAACCCTAGCATATGAGAGCTGGAAAGGACCTTGGGGATCGTGCCGTTCTACCCCTTCTTACAGATGCAGGAACTGAGACCAGGGGAATGAGGGTGCTTGCCTGAGTCATACAGCTGTCAGCAAGTCGCCTGGACCAGAACCCAGCTCTCTTGACTCCTTTTGTGAGTCCTGTGTTTCTGCCTTCCCCTCAAGGATGTGAGAAGTCATCTTGGGGGTGCCCAGCAACAGAGCCAGGACCTGAATCCATTCCCAGCCATGAGGCCAGGGCCTTCAGAATCTGGGCTGCAAACATGCTCACCTTTGTGTTGGTCATTCTACCTTAGTTTCCGCCTCGTTCCTCCACTGTTTCATGCTCCCCCTTCCCTGCGAGCTTTCACTTTGCTGTTGTCCTGTACGAACGACCGAGCGACTGTGCCTGAGACTCCTCCTCCTGCTCTCTCTGGCCTGTCCCCTCTTTCCAGTGTTGTTCTGCCTCCTCCGTGCCACTTCCCACCAGCATTGTTCTCCTCATGCTCCAGGTTGACTTTTAAAAATCCTTTTATTGGGAGCTTTTGCAACTCTTAGAACATCCCATACATTGCTCTAGGTTTCAATTGCATGTGTGACCTGTGCAAAACAATTTAGGCTTCTTTAAAGGCTGAATTTTTCCTTGAGCATATAAGCTCTAGATATAAGTATCTTTGTAAGTATATGCATGTTTCTGTTGTTGGACCCCTGGAGCCCTGGCGGTGTAGTGGTTATAGGCTGGCCTGCGATCTACCTGGTGGGCAGTTCAAACCATCAGCAGCGTTGAGGGAGAAGGTCTAGGATTTCTACTCCTCAAACAGTTACAGTCTCCAGAACCCACGGGGGCTTGCTGTGGGTTGGCACTGACTCGATGGCAGAGAGGTGATGGGGCATGTTGGACCTGCATGATGCACCTGCATCTCACTCTCTTAATTCATTAATGAAAAAAGAAGGATGATCAAGATTATTTCTAAGGATGCTTCCCTATCTAATATTCTGTGTCTCCATAAGATCTTAAACTTCTGAAGGAAAGAGACTGCCTTTTAGTTCTTCTGCAGTTTCCTTCCTCCAATGGATCTGAAGCAGGAAAGGTTCTTCCCTCCCTTGCCCCCATGGGTCTTTTGGCCTTGGGGGAGACAGTTTGGGTTGCCATTACTCCAAGAATGAGCCTCTGGCAAGTAGGAACCAGCACCCTTGGTAACCATCCCTGAATGCGCAGGATAACTGCCTCACCCTCGCTGTGAGAAAACATTCTCTCACGAGTGGTACAAGGGACAACCCTGCCTTTGCCTCCAAGTCAGCACCTGCAACACAGAGTAGACACTGAGCCAGCACGTGCATCTCTCCATCAGAGCCGATTGCCCACACGGAAGGGATTCTGTCCCGAGAGAAGAGAGGAGGGGAGGAGGACGCCATTTCCTTCCACCAAGAAGCAGAGCGGCTCCAGAAAGAAGCACGTGGTAGAGGAATACACTCAAGAGCTGAGCAGCTGTTGACTCCGTAAGAGGTGCTGATTTACGTGGAGCCCTGGTGGCCACATGGCTACATTGACTGGCTCACCCAAGGTCAGTCATTGGAAATCACCAGTGGCTCCCTGAAAGAAAGACGAGGCTCTCTACTCTGAGAAGAGTGATACTGTCGGAAACCCAGAGGAGGCATGTCGACCCTGTCCTCCAGGGTCGCTCTGCGCGGAACTGCCTCTCAGGCAGTGAGTTTGGTGTGTTGTTCTTTGGTTGCTCTAAATCATTCATCATGTGGATATTTCTGGAGAAGCAGCTTGTGGCTGCAGGCAACAGTAATAAGGATTACATGGGAATACATGAAGGGAGTTCTGGGAAGTGTGAATGATGTTATCAAGAAGCCGCGTGTCCTCATGGTCACCTTTCCTTGGTAATAGCCTGGTTGATGAAAGCTGCTTTTAGGACAGAAGAGACTGAGAAATGGGTCTCATGGGTTCTGGGCCCCAGAAATAGCCCTGGCTCTTTTTCCAGACCTTTACACAGACTTTGCTGGGGGTAGTGGGTAAGGGACTTACGAAATGATTTCTCTGATGGCTGCTGGCCCCCACCTTGGCTATGCTTCTAGCTTGCTCTCTCTGTGTGTCATGTCTGCTTTTCTCTTTAGAGTAGCAGAAACCCAGGCCAATGTTTATTTGCCCCGCCCTGTTCTGTCATCCATTACATGCAATAAGTATCCTAGACATGCAAACTAGAAAGCTCTTCAGAAAGGTGGGGTTGGAAGAACAATGTGGAACCTAAAAACTCTCTTGGGATGGAGGTTTTCACTCTCGATCTAAGAATATTTCATTATCAATTGTCCTAGCTACAGAGCTGTTTGGCAATATTTCTGTTTAGATTTACTTTGGGGAAGAAATGCTTACATTAAACATTAAAATTGAAGAGCATACTTCAATGAACTGTCCTCCACACCATGGACTCAAGGGAGAGGTTGCTTACGGCTCCCCACCAAGAAAAGTTCTTCCAACCATCCATTTCAAGAGCTCCAAGTCCCAGTTCAAATGCAATGTGTTGTAAAAACAGGTTTAAATATGTATTTTACCTATAATTGTGAATTCATGAACTGTCAAAAACAGGTTTTAGAATACTTACCATTCCTCACTTCTACAAGGGATTATAAATTGGCCACAGAACACTGTACACAACCAGTCATGCTTGTGTTCTTTTTCCAGATTCTACAGCAGAACATCAACTTAGGCCACATTAGCACCTGTATCTTTGATGGCTTTCCTGTAGAGGTTGACTCTGTGGAGAAGCTCTGAGTATCAGTTTAGCAGCCAGCTCTATGTATAGGTCTGTTAAGTGTCTAAGTGTGGACCTCTGCTATAAGTGTAGGCTGTAGTGTCAAAGGGTAGATCTCTGCTAAGTGTAGGTTGGAGAGGCTAAGTGTAGATCTCTGATAGGTGTAGATTGTCACCGCCCCTGCTGTACTTTTTGCCAAGGGAACACATGGCTTCTTTGGTAAAATGTGGAGGAAAGAAAAAAAGATACAGGAAAGGGGTATGAAAAGGTAACTCTTGGAAGCGTAACTTTAAAAGTTATGGTCCTCTTCTTCCAAATTGCCTCTACCACCTTCCAGCTGGCCTCCCCAGGCACCGAAAAGCAACCTGCAAGGAAATGAGGGTAAGAACGTGAATTAACCCTACAAGCCTTCTCAAGACCAAGGCAATCAACTGTGGGGTCCCGTTTGGGATTTTTCCCCTCTTCCCCTGCTTTGTGGTCATTTAAAACTGTGAGGTCACGAGAGCCAAGGCATGCTTGTTTAGTCTCTGCTTTTGCTTTCATGGTCGTTTACGCTTGCTTGACTGGACGCAGCTGAGGTTGGTTTTACAAGAAGTTACCAATAAAGCCCAGAACGGGGAAAATCTGAGTAAACTCTTACTTTGAAGGCCCCGTTTGTGGATAGGAAGATCCCCTTTACACTTTCTGAGAGTGCACTCACTGTTGACAAGGCTCAGTAATAGGTCTAGTTCCTATATGGGAAGACTTTGGTTCAGTGACTCGCTGTTTTCTTATACTCACTAGAAACCTAACCGTGGCTCCTTCTGTTCATTCTTTGACTGGAGGAGAGTAACTTTGGTAAATAGTTTCAAGAAGCAGAAGTTTGCACTCCGCAGCGTTCTAAGACCAGACTCCAAGATTTGATGTGCCCTTTGTATATGCACACATTGCACCATCACCAGCACTGTGAATATAGTGGATTTTAGCTCTGTGGTCAAATAATGTTATATGACACACTTGACTTTAGGGAAGGGAGATAGATGATCTGGGGGGCCTGACATAACCACATGAGCCCTTTAGAAGCAGAGAATTTTCTATGGTTGGTTACAGAAGAGGAAGTCCGAGATTCAACCAACAAGAAAATGTGGCGTGCTATTGTAGGCTTGAAGATGGAGGGGGACTGCATGGTAAAGAATATCGGTGACTTCCAATCGCTGAGAATTGTACCAGCTGAGAGACCTCAATTCTATAAATACAAGGAAATGCATTCTGCCAATAACCAATGAGCTAGGAAGTGGACTTTGAGCACTTGGAAGGGGGCAGAACCCTGATTGACATTCTGATTTTCGGCCTTTTGACTCACTAAGAATGCAATATAGTCCTACAGTGTAGCGATTTCTGATCTGAAGAAATGATGAGGAAAAAAATGTGTATAGCTGTAACCCACTAAGTCCTTGGTGATTTATTATAGCCAATAGACACCAGGGAGTCTTTAGGAGACAGAACTGAGGTCAAAACTTTAGGGAAGGGAAGGGAAGGAAGGCCCTCTGCTTGGTTCTAGAACAGAGGCAAAACCTCAGTTTTCCAGAGAGGGGAAGCAGACTTGGATGAAGAATGGCCTCTGAGACTGGGCTGTAGCACCAGGGCCTCTCCAAGGAGGCAGGCTGTACACAAATGTCACACGTTGTAAGCAGGCCGGAATACAGGCCTGACACTGCCAGCTCTTTTAATGTTTTGCAAACACACACACTCATGGCCAACAAGTCCTGTCTGACTCGCAGTCAACCTAATGGACAGGGTAGAAATGTCCCAGTGAGTTCCGAGACTGGAGCTCTTTATGGGAGTAGAAAGCCTTGTGTTTCTCCTGAGGAACAACTGATGGTTTTGAACTGCTGACCTGTGGTTAGCAGACCAATGTGGAACCCACTACACCACCAGGGCGCCTTGACATGCTTTGCAAATGGAGCAAGAAATCCAAATTTTACATGAAATCACCTGAATCTTGAAATGTCAGACAGAAGCTGAGCTCATGATCACCCAGGGACTTCCCCAGTCTCCCACCTCGGGTCTTTTCTACTGAAATGTGGTACTTCTTGCCCATCAGTTTCATTCCGACCCTTTTTCTTCTGCCTTTGTGCCTGACTGCTAGCCCTTTCTGCTACTGACTCTGAGGACAATTACATAAAATGGTCCCAGAAAAACTTCTCATGCAAAGAAAGTGAGGCCCACAGGAAAATCTCCTTTCGAAATAATTGAAAATCCATGCATTTCACATCTAGATTAGGCTAGATTGGTATATGCATTTCTTATTGCTGCTGCAGCAACCATCCATTTAGAAGTCTAGTTGACCATGATGAGTTACTGAGTTATGCCCACAACTGTTCTGGAGTTAGTTAGAACATGAACTGACATTCCAAATTTTGATTTGGTTGGAAAACATCAGACTATCAAGTCAGTCTTTATCTTTTTAAGGTGATTATTCCAACCTTCCCTGAAATGATGAAAGCTATCTTCTGTAACCTACAGAAAAATGGCTAATTCAAAACAAATGGGCAAATCTTTCATATTTTGACATATGAAAGAAGGCACTGGACTTCCACCAGACACTATGCATCTTTATAAATACTCTAAGTTCGGCCAACTCCTTTGTTACCTGAAAATTTTGTTCTCAGAACTGCAAAAGAGAAAAACACAGGAAGACAGTTTATAATGGTGGGGTAACAGGAATTTATGTGTTACGGTCTGGAGGCCCGGAGACCCAAGCTGCTTTCCCTGGACTAACATCCAGGTGTTGGCAGGACAGGGGTTCCTTCTGGCAGCTCTCCGGGAGAAGGCACCTGATGGCCTTTTTCCTTTGCCAGAGACCACGTGCATCCCGGGCTCCCAGCCCCTTTCATCATCTTCCAAATTAGCTGTGTGACGTCTTTAGACCTCCTTCTGACGCTGACGCTCTGACTTGACCACCACAGCTGCTTCTTTGCCTCTGGGCCCCTTGCCTGGCATCCAGATCACACAGTGCCCATCCTCTCTCATCTCACAAGCCTCCCTTTGGTCACATCTGCAATGTGCCTTTTGCCTTGTCAGGCAACGTATTCATGGTTTCTGATGAGCCCAACCTAAATATCTTTGCCAATGGAATAAGAGATTTTACTCCTCTGCTGGGAATCTGTTTTCAGATGTTGACTTGTTCAGCTGATTTTTAACATTAGAGCCCAACAGTCTTGTTCATGTAACACCACATTCTTTTTGCTCTTGTTGCTTGGTAATTTTTGGTTCTAGGGGGCTGTTTTTGCTTATTTTATCAGAACTTCTGTTTCCAGTTTCTAAGCATCACCAGTTTAATGACTTTAATCTCCTAACCCCTCAACCCATCATTATAATCTGTCTTCCAATGTTCTTCTCTTTTGCAATTCTGGGGACAGAATTCTTTGTCCTTAATTAAGGAGTTGGATGAAATTAGAGTATTTTTTTTTGAAATTAGAGTATTTTTAAAGATGTATAATCTTTGGTGGAAGTTCAGTGCCTACTTTGACCTGTCAAAGTATGCATATTTGCCCATATGTTTTGGATTAGGCATTTTTTCTGTTGGTTACAAAAGAGAGACGTTTTCTTCACTACAAAGACTGGCTCGGTACTCTGATGTTTTCCAACCAAATTAAAATTTTGGAATGTCAGTCCAAATTCTAATTCCAGAACAGTTGTGGACATAATTCAGTAACTCATCACTCTCTCTCGCTCCCTTTTTTTCTTATAAAGGATTCATATCTCTCTGGCAATAGTGAAAAATTTATATGACCCACTTTAATCAGTAAGAGGGACTCTTTGGTAAGTGTAAGATATATTTCCCTTTACAGAGTATTGTACCTATTTTTGGAAGTGAAATACCAGGTCTTCCATTTACAGTAAATTGTGGCATCCATACCAAAAGGCTGACTATTTGTATATTGGGGGAGAAAAGGGAAATTCCTCTGAGAGTTGCTGTTCCCAACTTGAGTATTGACATCAAATTATCGTCTGTTTGAAACTGACGATTGGTTGTGTTCTTTTAGTTTAAACTTTAGATTCTTTTTTACCCTTATCAGGAACCACTTCAATATTTTCATTTGAGTTTGAATTCCAAGATGAAATTTTATTGAAATATTTGGCATAAATTCAGGAAGTGACCCTGGAACATTTTGATATGCATAAATCCAGGAGGTTACAATAAGCACATCAGAAGATCTGAGAGATGCAAGCTTTCTTGCAAGTTGACTGTTTTGATAACGGCTTATTATTTAGTTTTAGGCAGAAGATGACCCAAAAAAGAGAGATATAAACTCTGATCATTGGAATTCAATTATATCTCTTTGCTCTGGATATAGAACATTGGTAAGAAATTAGGGATCATTGACTAATTGTCAATGTGACTTTTCATTCACTCATTCAAACAGTCACATTAAAGAAGAGATGTGTAAGATTTCTTGTTAAATATTTGGAAATAATTCCAACATTTTCCTTATATTGTGACAAATTCCTAATGAATTAAAGATGTGTAAAAAACAACAGAAACACAGAAGGATGAGAAATTTTTATCATCATAAGATAGGAAAGATGTGATGTTTGCATCACAGAAATTCAAGAAGCCCCCAAGAAAAGTGCAACAGATTTGAACACAGAGAAAAGTAAAAGATCTACATGGAAAAGTTAAAGGATGGATTTTAAAAATGGAGAAATGTATTATAGATAGTAGATTTAAAAATTTATGTTCTTAATATTTAAAAAACCTAATTACAGAAGAAATACTAAGAAGCAACAAACCTGCTAATAAAAATAACATAAAAACACTGACTTTAACTATTTATGTTTCTTTGCACACAAGATTTGTAAAATTTATGCAATCAGGTGATATCAAATGTCTAGTGTTAGCAAGATTTGGAAAACTAGGCTGTTCCTTTGATGCAAGGATGGCAGGACTTCATCTCATGTATGTTTTCAGAAGGAATAAGTCCGCAGAGAAGGCTGTCATGCTGTGTAAGTTAAAGAGGACCGGCAAGTGAAGAAGAGGAAGACCATCAACCAGATGGGACGACACAGTGACTGGAACAATGGGCTCAACCATAGAACTGCTATGAGGATGGTAGAGGGCTGGGCAGTGTTTTGTTTTGTTGATTCATAGGATTTTGAGCAGTCAGACTGATTGATGGCATCGGGCAACAACTTCAACCTTTCGAGGGTGTGATCATGAAGGGTCTGTGCAGATTTCTCTCGACCAGGATTCTCAGTGGTTGTCAGGTTAAGAGCTCGTCTTCCCCCGAGATAAGATATGACATGGTAGAGTCACCACTATAATGGGAGCTGTTATGAAGAGTGAAACCATTGTAAAAAGATAAGCCTAATCCAATCCATTGCCAAAATGTTTCTTCAGGGGTGTGCTTACTTTAAAAATAAGTAGACCTTGGCAAAGCTCCCGTGATTTTTTTCTGGGTTTGAACCCTGCATCTGGCTCATCCTCTCTCTTGCAGTTCTTTGAACCAGCACCCTACTCTGTTGCCTGCCGATCCTGAAAGGCATCATCAGCCTGCCATGTTACCTGCTAAACTTTGATTCATTTGTTTCTGCAGCCAGAAACTTGCAGTATGGCTTATCAATCTTGGGATCCTCAAGCCCAACATTTATTTATGTCAAGAGAAGCCTCCAGCCTGACATTTGACACATGGACTTCAAACTTGCCTACCTCTGCACTGTGTGAGCCACCTCTTGAATGTAATCCACTCTCTATGTAATTATATAAGCTTTCCTGGTTTTGCTTCTCTACTGAGCCCAGCTGAAGACAGAGGGTAATTTGATAACATGTCTCAAAAGCAAAACTCAACTTCCCCTTTATGCAACAACTCACCTTCCTCCAGTTGACTGGATGTTGACTTCCTCCAGTTGACTGGGATGTTATAGAGGATTTCCCACATTGGGCCAGGGGTTTGTCCCATTCATGTTTATTGTCCCTGTAAAGCTGAGAATCCTGAAAGCTAGAGTGAAGAGTGACATTAGTTTTCTATTGTCACAGTTGTTTGGATATCAAACAATAATACATTTTTTGGGGAAAAAACTTGTCAAGAGTGAATCCATTTAGAGATTCACTATCAGTTTTTATTCTCAATTGTGAGACTCCTATGTTGATAGAATAGGATTCAACTTAGTGTGGAAAAAACACACTTGTTGCCATCATCACTCTAAAACATCCTCCCTCCACCTAGGCCCCCAATACCAGCTCCCCATATTTCACTTCCCTCCCCACCTCCTCCATGAACCCTTGATAATTGACAGATTGTTATTACTTTTTCGTATCGTACACTATCCGATGTGTCTCTTCACTCACTTCCCCATTGTCTGTGCCCCAGAGAAGAGGTTATATATAGATCCCTGAAATTAATTCCCCCGTTCTATTCTACCATCCCTCCACTCTCCCAGTATCACCACCCCCACCACTAGTTCTGAGGGATCATCTAGCCTAAATTCCCCATGTTTCCAACTCCAGTATACATCCCTCGGTCTAGCTGGATTTGTCTGGTAGAATTGGGATCGTGATAGTGGGTGGGAGGAAGCATTTGAGAACTAGAGGAAAGTTGTGTATTTCATTGTTGTTATACTGTACCCTAACTGGCTCATCTCCTCCTGCCACCTCTCTGTAAGAGGATGTCGCTTCACCTATTGATGGACTTTGGGTCCCTAATCTGCACTCCTCTTCATTTACAATGATATAATTTTAGTTCTTTGATGCCTGACACCAGATCCTTTCAACACCTCACGATCACACAGGCTGGTGTGCTTCTTCCATGTGGGCTTTGTTGCTTCTGAGCTGGATGGCCACTTGTTAACTCAAACCTTTGAGACCCCAGACGCTACATGTTGTCTATTGGTCCAATTGTAAGGATTTTTGTTTTCTAAGTTGCAATCCATACTGAAGGATGCAACCTTTGATCTTTACCAGCAAGTTATTCAAGTCCTCTTTGCTTTCATCAGTCAAGGTTGCATCATCTAAATATAACAGGCAGGTAATAAGCCTTCCCCAAACCCCGATGCCATGTTCTTCTTCTTGTAGTCGAGATGCTCAAGTTATTTGCTCAGCAGACAGATTGAATCAAGATAGTGAAAGGATAAAATCCTGATGCACATCTTTTACTGATTATAACTCATGTAGGATGTGGCAGTCATGGGCTTATGTTAATTTTATGATTGAAATGTAAGAGTGGAGTCTAGCCTGTTAATCTGGAGCTAGCCATTGAGTAGCCAATGAGGCCTCTATGTGGGCATGGCTTTCTCCTGAGGCTTCTGGGAAATCTCACGATATTTCCCTTGTGAAGAGGAAAAGTTATCTTCCCCAGTTGTTGGGAGTTAGTCTCAGAGACAATGAATCATGGACAAGACAAGATGGCAGCATCCGAGAAGCTGGAGGAGCTGGCGGAGAGACCACACGGCTTTGCCCTGATGGAGCCAGACCTCTGAAGCTGGGGCGGCCACGTGGAGACCTCTTCCAGCAATGAGTTGCTTCTGCTACTGATGGACCCTGAGCCCTGGAAGTGAGGAGCTTCCCTGCCAGCACCGGGATTCTGCACCCACTGACCTGTGACTTCGTGAGTCGGAAGGAGACTTTATAGACTGATTTTGGGCATATGGGTTAAGATCGGACTTATGACTTTGAACTGGACTGGGCTTAATGTCCTGTTCCTCTTGTATATAAACCTTTTCCTTATATCTACATGTGTGTCTATGAAATTTGTTCCTCTAGCCTACCCAGACTAACACATAGGATTCCTTTGTTCTTTTCTAATGTCTGTCTCCCCGAGTCCATATATAGGTTCAGAGTGAGTATAGTTGTGTTCTGGAATTCCCATTCTCTTCAATGTTATGCATAGTTTGCTTTCCACAGTTGAATGCGTATACATATTTAATAAAACTTGAAGCAAACATCTTTTTGGTATTCTCTGATTTCAGCTAAGATTCATCTGCCATCAGCAATGATAACACTGGTGCCACATGCTCTTCTGAATCCAGCTTGAATTCCTGGCAGTACCCTTTCAATGTACTGCAGCAACTTACTTTGAATTATCTTTAGCAAAAGTCTTTTTTAATGTCATGTTAATAATATTATTTCTAATCCTGTGTATTCCATCTGGCAAGGTTCATATGTCGTTTCCTTTATGTTGTTGAAAAACATATTTACAATGAAGTCATTGCCTTTTGAAATTCTATCATTTGTTCTCGAGCTTCATTTCTATCACCGAGACCATATTTCCCAACTACTGGTCCTCCATCTTTGTTTCTAACTTTTTCATTCCAGTCACCAATAATTATCACTGCATCTTGATTTCATATTTGATCAATTTCAGACTGAAGAAGTTAGTAGAATCCTTCAATTTCTTCATCATTAACCTTAGTGGTCAGTGCAAAATTTTAAAAATAGTTGTGTCACATGGACTTCCTTGTAGGCATACAGACATTATACCACATTATATATTTATATAGGCATATAAAGCATTGTACTTTAAATGAACTCTTGAAATATTCTTTCTGATGATGGATGTGACACCATTCTATGTGAATTGGTCGTTTCTGGCATAGTAAACCACATTATTATCTCATTCAACATGCTGGTCTACTTCAAATCACAAATGCCTAGGATATTGATCTTTATGTATTCCATTTAATGTTTGGTGATTTTTAACTTCCCTTTATTTATACGTTAAAAATTCAAGTTCTAGATTAAAGTCAATGGGTGCTTGCAGTTGTTCTTATCATTTTGAGTTGTGTGCCACCAACAAATGAAGCTTCTGAAAACTTTACTATCTATATCATTAGCATCAACTTCACTCTTGGGTGGCCACTCTTCTTCAATTGTATTTGGAATGCTGTTTCACCTGAGAGGCTTGTCTCCCAGCAGAGTACCTGACAATGTTTTACTGCTAATCATAAAGTTTTTAGTAATTAATCCTCCAGAAGTATAGTTTATCCTTTCTTTGTAATCTGTTCTTAGTCTTAATGATCAGTTGGAATCTGTTTATCCTGAGCAACTTTTTTGGTAATCGAAATACAGAGGACCTAACCTCCAGGATCACAGTAACATGCCCATAACCACAGTATGACAAACCGACAGGTACATGGCGATCGTGAGCCATAAACCTACTTCCATTGGTACGAGTGGCTCATAACTTAAATGTGGATACTAGTGGTTCATAAACCACTGTTAAGATAATCAAATTGATCCTGACTCCCGGTAGCAGAGTAGAACCGCTGCTCCCTAGGGTCTCAGGACTGTCCATCTTCACAGGAACAGAAAGTGTCATCCTTATCCCAGGAAGCATGCTGGTGGGCGTGAACAGCTGACCTTGCAGTTACTAACCCAGTACTTACCTCACTGCCCTTCAGGATTCCTGAATCTAAAGGCCACGCAAGCTTGAAGGAAAATCCAACAAGCTGCAGGGCACTGTTTAGTCCTTACCAAGTAAGATGATAAGAATCAGTGTTTTATTTTAATCTCTTATTAATTAGAATGAACAAAATTTGTCATTTACTTGGAATAATAATTTATTTTGTTATCTATCTAAAACAATATTATAGCTTAAGAATTTACGAGACAAAAATTCATACTCTCTTTTTATTTCCAATCTGGGTACACTCAGAAAACACATAACCACTCTAGTCTATCATTATAATCAGAAGCACTTTTATATTCTTTTGTGTGTGTGTGTGTGTGTGTGTGTGTGTGTGTGTGTGACATCACTGCCCTGGTGGGAGTAGGAAACCCAGCCTTGCTCCTGGAGAGCTGCTGCTGGATTTGAACCATCAACCCTGTGGGCCACAGTCTCTCACACAACCACTAATCCACCAGGGCTCAGCCACACTTTTATATTCTTATGAATAAAAATGGTATATTAATTTCTGAATTTTTACCCAAGAGATATATACAAATCCTATTACCTTCAAAGTCCACATGTATAGAGACAAAGTTATTCTTTGGACATTTCAAGTTAGATCCTCTAGCTGACTACCGAGGGTCAAAAATTCTAGGCCAAGGAAAAGGGAAGGAAGTGTACCCAGATTGCATTGCAAAATACGTGGGTGGAGTCCAGAATTTTGGGAATGCGAAACAGCTTAGAAGCATGTTTTTGAAACATTTGAAGGTTTAAAAAACACGGACCAGGGAAAATACCATTTCAAAATGAAAGAAAATAACCTTATAAGAGCTATTTTATCTAATTGAATAAAATTTACTTGGCTTAATTCTTCTTGTTCTTTCTTCTTTGATCCTTCTTTGCTCTCTTTTTCTCCCGTCCAAAGTCAGTGTTGATCTGAATTTTCATTCTTAGGTCAAATCACTGCATTGTTAAAGACAAACACCATCAGGCCCTTGTAACATGCTCTCCTTTTCCTAAAGCTCATTGACATTCCATTACTGCTGGGTGCCAGCGAGCGGATGCTGACTCTTAGGGACCCTCTGTGGTAGAGGAGAACTGCCTGTAGGTTTCTTGGACTGCTAACCACCAGTTAGGTCGACAGAAGCAACCAGGTGTTCCGTGATAGAAAATCAAGGTTATCTGCGTCCATAAAGATTTACCATCTTGGGCTGAGCCCCGGTGGTGTAGTGATTGTGTGTGGAACTGCGGCCCACAGGGTTGGAGGTTCAAATCCAGCAGCAGCTTTCCAGAAGCAAGGCTGGGCTTCCTACTCCCCCCAAAAAAGATTTACATTATTGGACTTCCTATGTGCCATCACTGTGAGTCAGAATCAACTCGGTGGCAGTGAGTTTGGATTTCAGCATCACTTCTACAAAAACAGATCTCTAGGGCTCTCTGCCACGGAGCTGATCTGGGCAGTATCCAAGCACTGAATCCTTGAACCACCAGGGTTCCTTCTGTGCTTTCTTGCCAGGATCCTACTGAGCCACCAGACATTGTTCTTCAAATTTAAAAAATGTGTCCAAGTGGGGTCATGGTGGAATGCGAGTTATATTTCAATTCCTACCTACTCTTTCGGCAGGGTGCCACTTGTGCAATGAACAAGCTTTGTCAGGATTTATGGTCAACTCTATATACTGTCTCTTATTTTGCTCTGAAGTGTAAAAATGATGACTGGTTAGGAATAAGGATGTGTGTGGTGCTGGAGGAAGTAATTATGGAAGTCGAATGCAATATTGGGCCAAATCTGGCCACAATAACTACACAGCATCTTTATGTCGTCATCCTTCTTTTGTGGGCTTTCTATAGAACTTTAAGGTGGAACTCTTCTGAGAATTTTGGCAGAGGTCCCAAGTCTGAGAGCCAAATATTCAGTTTCTTAAAATGAGGTGTTGGGTCACTCTGACCTCTATTCTGGTAGCAATAGTTTTTGGCACCATTGTCAACTTTTAATAGAAAGGATTAGAGATAACAGGACTGAGAATATCTCTGAAGAGAGTTGTCAGAACATCGAGGATTGTAGAGGGGTTATTTTTGCCATCTCCAACCAACTAAGAGACATGGATATGTGGGGATTGGGAGGGAACACTTAAAAAGTCTGAAGAAAGAAGACCGTCTGGCTTCTTGCTCTGTCTCTTTTAAGAGCCATGTGTCCCATTTCTGGGTTTGATGAGATGAGTGTTTCCAATGAGTACCTCAGGGAAGGGACTGGCCTGGATAATTTTGTCTTTCCAAGTATGCTAACTTCTCAATGAAAACTGAATTTCTCTTCTTTAATATTTCCTTTGGATTTCATTTATCTGAAATGGGAACTAGGATTCTTATTTTTCAATCTCCCTGATTCCATATCTATATCATGCATATGGAACTAAACATGTCCCAACATCATTGTATGGTAATCACTTTCACATTTTCATGTGTATATCATTTTCACTATTATTAAATTCAAAATATTTTCCAATTTTATTTTATCGATCCTTGCATTTTTAGATGTATACTAAATAATTTTCAAATATTGGGGGAATTGCCTAATTTTCTCTCTTTTGTTGGTTGGTTTCTATTTTAATTTCACTGTAGTCAGAAAACATATTCCAATTGATTTCTAACCTTTGAAAAACATTTAGGTTTTCCTTTAAGACTAACAAGTTAATTTTGGCTAATAGGTTACAATGCAAGTGAGAAAAACTCAGGATACAGACATTCCGTCAGGACAGGTTACAGAGTTCTTTCAGGGTTGCTAGTAGATTCTCACAGGCACTCAGTTCTATCTTTGTGGATCAGTAAGCTCATCTCCCCAATTATGTGTCCAGAGACACCCCCCTCCATAAGGCGGATCCTGCACAAAGCACTCAGCTTGACTTGCTGTGGGCTGGGAAGCCTACCACTGTGTCTCATGCCCTGACTCCTGGTTCTGTTGCATCTGCTCCGATGTCACAGATCTCCTCTGGATTAAGGAGGTTCACTGCCCAGAAATCTTGTTGTCCTGGGGTATCCAGCACATGCTTCACCCCCGGCTCCAGCTGATATTGAGTTCCTCTCTCCTGCTTCTCAGAGGGCTCATTTTCTACCCAGAAGGATGGCCACCACAGTGTCTCCTGCTAGCAACCACTCATAGGTGAATCCTGTTTGTGTGCTCTTACCCAAACCCATGCAGGAAAAGGTGGGCATTAGAGAGAGTTCGGCGAGAAGGGGGCACATTCAGTAACCCACTGCCATGCGCTTGAAATTTAATACCATATACTTGTTTATAAGCCGAGTTTTTCAGCACATTTTAAATGCAGTTTTTTTTTGTGGTAAAATTAGGTGCCTCGGCTGATAGTTGGGTCGGCTTATACTCGAGAACATATGCTCGAGGAAGGTTATAATCATTCAGTTTCTTTTACTGACCTTCTAACTTTCTGTGCTTCTGCGGGCATATATTTTACTTATAGTTCCTTTGCCATTCGGTGCTGCTGGGTGGATGCCAGCCTGCAGTGGTCCTATGTGCAGCAGAATGAAATGCTGCCTGGTTCGGTGCCATCCTCACAAACAGTGGTACCTGTGGTGTGTGAGTCCATTGTTGCAGCTAATGTGTCAGTCCATCTTGTCAAAGTCTTCCTCCTTTCCACTGCCCACCTCTGTGCCACACACGATGCCCTTCTCGAAGGAACATGCCCCAAGTCTGCGAGACAGTCTTGCCATCCTGGCCTCTAAGGAGCATTCGGGTTGTACTTCTAAGGTAGATTTGTTTCTCATTCCATTTTTTCCCCTCATTTTATTGGAGACTCTTACAGTTCTTAGCACAATCTATGCATACACCCAATTTGCCAAGCACCTTTGTACATAGGTTGTCATCAACATTTTCTTTCTACGTGAGCCCTTGGTATCAGTTCATTCGCCACTCCAACCCTCCCACCCTCATGATCTCTGACAGTTTATTAAATTTTATTTTTATGTCTGACACCAACCGCTGGCTCCCTTCACCCACTTTTCTGTTGTCTGTACCCCCCCCCCGGGAGGGAATTATATGCAGATCAATGTGATCAGTTCCCTTTGTGACCCTTCTGTAAGTGTAAGGGGATGGCCACTTGTCTACAGATGGGCTTTGGGTCTCCATTCCACTCTCCCCCTCATTCACATTGATCTGATTTGTTTGGGGTCTTTGATGCCTGATACCTGATCCCGTTGACTCCTCATGATCACACAGGCTGGTGCACTTCTTCCATGTGGGTTCTGTTGCTTCTCACCTGAAAGATTGCTTTTTTTATCTTCAAGCCTTTAATACCCCATTTGCTGTATCTTTTCATAGGCAGGCACCATCAGATTTCTTCACCACATTTGCTTCTGCACCCATTTTGTTTTCAGCAATCTTGTGACGGAAGA
Organism: Nesogale talazaci; assembly: GCA_004026705.1. Taxonomy (NCBI): domain Eukaryota; kingdom Metazoa; phylum Chordata; class Mammalia; order Afrosoricida; family Tenrecidae; genus Nesogale; species Nesogale talazaci. Next base: position 47,667 of record PVJH01011489.1, on the reverse strand, counting down.
TGAACATCACAGAATACTGGATTATTAGAACAAAGTGTTCTTTCATCGAGGGAGTATTTGAGTGGAGGCCCAATGTCTGTCTGCTGTCTTAATTCATAGCAAATAAATATATGTACATGGATCTATTTCTCTATCATTATATATAAATGTGTTTACAAATGTATTTAGACCTCCATAAATGTTCTTTGCCTCCTAGGTCTTTTCTCTATTTCCTTTTACTTTCCTTTTGTCCCACTATCATGCTTAGCCTTCATTTGGGTTTCAGTAATTCCTCTCGGGTACATTGCCCTTGATCAAGCCCCACCAGGCATCCCGTGCCCTTCTCACAGTCAATTTCAGATCACTTATTGTTTCCTTGTCCCTGGTTTTGTTGACACCGCCCCCTTCCTTTCCCCCACCTCCCTCCTCTCCCATGACCCCCCCCAGAACTGTTTTTCAATTTGCTTTTCTTTTGGCAGTTCATGGTACCTTCAACGTTCTTTGCCAGCACTATAATGCAAATGCATCCATTCTCCTTCAACTTCCATATGAAGAAAACCTTATCAGATGAGTCCCATAACACATTATTATTCTATTTTTATTACATGAAATAGCCAGTAGTGGTTTATATTTACCCACATGCTTATGCTTCCTGAAGATTTTAATATTCTTTTGCAGTTCTTTTCATTTTCCTTTATCCTTAAGAATGGCCTGTTTAAAAAAAAAAAAAGAATGGCCTGTTTTAACAGTAGTGAAAAGAAAAAAAAAACAGTACTGAAAAGTTTTATTGTTTTTATCGGTTGAAAATTTCCTTGTTTTATCTCCTTCTTCCTCTCATGGGCAATTGCTTTGTTTTGTTTTTAATAACATTTTATTGTTTTTAGGTGAAAGTTTACATAGCGAATTAGCTTATTATTTGACACATTTTATACACAGTCTGTGTCTTTGGTTATAATTTTTACAACATGCCAGCATTCTCATTCTGTTTGCTGTTTCCATTGATCTAGGGTCCCTTCTTTTTTTGGGGGGGGGGTCCATCACTGCTCTCCGGTGGTGGGAGTAGGAGGCCCAGCCCCACTGCTGGAATTGAACCTCCGTCCCAGTGGGCCACAGTCCCGCGCACAACCACTACGCCACCGGGGCTCAGCCCATAGGGTCCCTTCTTATCCTTCACTTCTCCTCCTTGCTTTTGGGTAAATGCTGACCTTTGCTCTCATATAGCTGATTGTTTGATAGAGTACATGACTCACGAGTATTACTACTGATTTCCTAAGTCGATCTGTTATTTGGTTGAAAGGTGATTCTAGAGATAGCTTCCGTCCCAAATGCAAGGGTTATCTTAGAGCAACGGTCTCAGTGGTTACTCTAGGCTCCATAGTCCAGTAGATTTTTTTTTTTTTAGAAATTTGAATTTTTCTCTGGCTTTTTTCTCCAGTTCTATCCAGGATATTTTGCTTAAAAAACAAACAGCTTTTATTAATATTTAATTCACATGTTATACAATGCGATGGTTTAATCATATTAAAAAGAGTTGAGCAACCATCACCACAATCGATTTTAAAACATTTTATTCTTTTTTATACTTATTATTATTAGCTTCCCTTTGCCCCCTCCTTTCCCACTACCCTTGCCATAGCCGTAAAAAGCTATTAAACCAGTTACTGTTTCTGTTACCTCTCCTGAATCTCATATACAGAAAAACATACAAAACAAAAAGACTGAACAACAATAAGAAAATAAAACAGAAAAAGTTCAATTGAAAAGAAAGCAGAAAATATTAAAGACTGTAGCACATTTAAAATGGGTCAATGGAGAGAACAAATGATAAGATGTTACATTTTAACCTCATTATTTATGCATCAATCCACTTTTTAATACAAACTAACTGATAGCATGGCTATTCACATTCCTACTCAAGGGTCAGAAGAAATTCACCAGAAGTTTAATCTGCATAGAAACCCTGTAAATGGCTGAGCCCTGGTGGCACAGTGGTTGTGTGCAGGACTGTAGCCCACAGGGTTGATGGTTCAAATCTAGCAGCAGCTCTCTAGGAGCAAGGCTGGGCTCCTTGCTCCCACCAGGGCAGTGATGCCATAAAAAAGAAGGAAAGAAAGAAAAAGAAACCCTGTAAATGGCTTGGGGTTTTACTATCATCTGTAGCCTTCTGAAAACTGTGAACTCAGAATTCAAGCCCTAAAACTGTTCCTTCCTCTGGTATTGGATTTTATTAATTACATTCCTTTGATCACACAAGCTGGTGTCCTTCTTCCATGTAGAAGTAGCTGACACCTCACTTCGATGGCTGCTTGTTTTAAGACAAGTCTTTAAGACCTTGAGGAACACTGGTAGCATGGTATAGTGGTTACCTGTTGGGCTGTTAACCCCAAGATCAGCAGTTCTAATCCTGTAAAGAGTTACCATCCTGGAAATCCACAGGGGGCACTCTACCATGTGCTTTAAGATCGTCATGAGGCAAAATTGACTTGATAGCAGTGCAATTTTATGACTTCAGACACTGTTCTTTCTGGCAGCAGGTAATATCTGATTTCTCCACCACACTTTCTGACAGTACTCCATCTCTTCAGTGATATCTGTGGGGTATTTTGCATTTATTTTTGTATCTTGTATGGTATTTTAAATGAGCATAGAATTACAGGTTGACAGTCCTTGATTTCCTCCCTGTAAAGATGTTTTTCCAGCATCTCCTGCCTTCTGTCAGTTCCTGCATTTGTTGTTGCTCCTTTGAAGGTTGCTGATGTCATCAGGTACCATTGAGTGGTTCTGACCCATAGTGACCGATGCCCAAGAGAACGAAGCACTGACCAGCCTTACAGTTGTTCCCATGCCCAAAGGCATTGTTTCAGCCACTGTGTCCACCCATCTCATCAAGGGCCTTCTTCTTTTGCACTGCCTAAGCATTATGTCCTTCTTGAGGGACTGCTCTCTCCTGATAATCTCTCCAAAGTAGAATAGGTGGAGTCTTGCCATCCTTGTCTCCAAGGAGCACTCTGATCATACTTCTCCTGAGACATATCTGTTTATCCTTTTAGCAAACCATGGTACTTTCAATACCATAATTCAAATGCATCGATTCTTCTTCTGTCTTCCCTACTCAGTGGCTGTCCTTCATATGCATATGCGTCAATGGAGAATAGCGTGACTTGGATCAGGCATATTTTAATCCTCAAAGAAACAAACTTGCTTTTCAATACCCCAAAGAGGTCTTATGCAGCAGATTTTCCTAAGGCAACATGTCTTTTTAAAATCATTTTATTAGGGGCTCATGCAATTCTTATCACAATCCATACATCCATCCATCATGTTAAGCACATGTGTACATTTGTTGCCCTCATCATTCTCAAAACATTTTCTTTCTACTTGAGCCTTTGACATCAGCTCCTCATTCCCCCTCCCTCTCTGCCTTCCTTCTCTCACGAACCTTGATAACTTATAAATTATTACTATTTTGTCATGTCTTACACTGACATCTCACTTTTCTGTTGTGTATCCCCCAGGGAGGAGGTTATATGTAGCTTCTTGTGATCAGTTTCTCCTTTCTATCCCACTTTTCCTTTCCCCTCCTGCTACTTGTACTCTCATTGTTGGTCCTCAGGGGTTTATCTGTCTTGGATTCTCTGTGTTTCCAGTTCCTATCTGAACCACTGCACATCCTCTGGTCTAGTTGGATTTGTGAGGTAGAACTGGGATCATGATAGTTGGGGAAAGGGAGGGGAGAATAAGCATTAAAGAACTAGAGGCAAGTTGTATGCTTCATCAGTGCTATACTGCACCCCGACTGGCTCCTCTCTTCCTTGTAATCCATCTGTAAGGGGATGTCGTAGGCAACATGTCCTTTGATGTCTTGACTGCTGTTTCCGCGAGCATTGATTGTTTCCAAGCTAGAAAAATTCTTGAAAAGTTCAACCTTTTCTCCGTTTATCATGTTACTGAGAGGTAAATTGAGGCAGAGTTCAGACAAAGACATGAAGCAAAGTGTAGCTCTAGTAAGGGAAAAGACCTTTTGGGAAGGTAAGTGAAGGCAGAGAGGGGGTTTGAAGCATCTTGACTTTCTGGGCAAGTCCGAAACCTAGAGTGTAGATTAGGAAAGTTGGGATGGCATAATTCATAGATGATTTGAGTTGAAGGCAGGTGGATTGTAAAGGGGAAGAAAAGTTTCCAGTGCTGCTGTTGCTAGGAAACAGTGGTAGGAGAGGAAGACTGTGTCCTGACCAGGTGGGGGTCATCTTGTCCTTGGAAACTAATACCAGGGAGAGGTATGTTCTGTGGGTGAGGTAAGTTCTAGGGAGTGCTAAAGGCAGGTGCTTTGAAGTTCAGGTGCTATGAAGCTTAGCAGACCATCCGTCTTCTTGAGAGGTTGGAACAGAGGGTGCCTGGCCCTGGACTTGGCCCAAACATCCCAAACTTCTTAATTATAATAGTGGGGAGGGGCATTGTCATCTATCTTTAACTACTTCCTGCTGAGATTGGGCAAAAAGGATTGGGGGGGGATTGAGAGTTGGAATGTGTGGGGCTTGGGCCTGCAGGCAGCAAACTATAAAGGTGAAGTAAAAGTTGGTTGAAGGTCAGCTTGGAGATGGCTTTTATCCGTTCCTGCAGAAATTTAAACATACAGGGAGCTAAAAGTAACAGACACAAATTATTAATAGAGTCCCAATGAGGGGCATAATCCAGAACTCTGAAGCCACGAGGAGAGGCCGGTGGCTCCCTACTGATGCTTTTTGATCTCAGCCATGTTGCGGAGTACGTTAGCATTTTGTTTAATTATACTTGACTCATTATTAACAACATTTTTTTATTTATAAACACATGTTTCCCCTTTATCTGCTGTTCATAAAATTGAGGATTCAGCCATTTTGTAAAGTGACTTGGGCTAAGGATGTTAGTTGTTTGTGTAGAGAGACAAGTGAGTTAGAAGTGGAAGTTATTATGAATTACACTGCGTCATTAGAGATTTGGGCCTGAATAATGGTTTGTCTTATCACTGCCCCGGACACGCCAGCCGAAGTTAAGGAGGAAGCGAAGCTGAGTCCACTCGCACTGGTAGAGAAACTGCCCGTTTGCCTCTAGAGCCAAGGGAGTGGACAAGTCCCCCACAGCTCCTGGAATTCCTCTTGGCTTGACATTTTAAGTTGGGGCACTACGGTTACTGGGAGGCAGGGGTATAGCTGGAAGCACTGAGACACTTAGTGAGAGTTCCATTGCATCAGAAGAAGGTTCCCGGAGGGGCCTTACTGGAGCCCCTGATGTTTACAGTGCCATTAAAAGTTTTAAAAAGGCTTAAAAAGGAAGGGGAGCCAGGAGTGGCTTGAATCCATGTTAGAGCAAGGGGGAGTAAGTTCACCCATGAACGGCGAAGCTCCAGGGACAGCTTAGACAGGGGATTTTTTTATAGTCCCATTCATCATTTCAACCTTCCCAGACGACTGAGGCTGGTGTGGAATGTGTAGATGCCACTTAATGTTTGGAGACAGTGAGACCTGCTGTGTGATCTGGGATATGAAGCAGGGACTATTATCTGATTGTATGGAATTGGGAGGGGGGAGGGTTAAGGAGGGGGCTGAACCTGGGGATAATTTGGGTCAACAAAATGTCTGTGACCATGTTTGCTTTCTCTCATGTCACAGGAAAGGCATTGACCCAACCTGTAAAGGTATTCGCTAATGTGAGAAAGAATTTAAAACTTTTGTATTTAGGCATATGAATGAAGTTAATCCGCCAGTTTTGGCCAGGCAGGTGGCCACGTAATTGGTGTGTAGGAAGGCTGCACCTCAGGGATGGTGACGTGGAGGGGTGGAGCTGGGTTGGCAGGGTTGGTGGTCAGGTTCTTGGCAGTAGCATCTGCCCTATTATTGCCCTGCGTGACAAGAGAGTTATCAGTCTGATGTCCTTTGCAATGAATGCTGGCCACTTTTGTTGGTAGCCAAAGAGCCTGTAAGAGATTGGCTATTAATTTATTATTTACAATAGGGGACCCCTTGGTAGTGTGACGTCCCCGTTTTTTCCAGATCGCGTGACTGTGAGCTATAAGGAAAGCATAGTTAGAATAAAAATATATATTAGCCGTTTTTTCTTTGGCCAAATGGAGAGCCTGAGTGAGAGCAATAAGTTCTGAGAATTTTTGAGAAGTGGTCCCGACCGGGAGGCATGCAGCTTCCCAGACCCAGTCAAGTGAGACGACAGCCTAGGCGCCTTGTTGCTGTTCTTGGGCGTCTACAAAGGACCTGCTATTAAGAAAGTCAGATTCGGATTAGGACAGGGTTGGTCAGAGAGTTCAGGGGGGGGCAATGTCAGCTCTTCAGCTGTCTGGACACGGGAGTGACTGCTGGGCTTCAGGAGCCTAGGAGCCCAGACAAGAGAGTTGCTGGGTTTAAAGAGGGAGCTTGGCGGAGAATTAGGTTAGGGTTTAGCTGACAAGGAAAAACTAGGGCTTCGACGTCTGAAAAATCTGGCAAAGCTTAAAAATGAAAGTATTTGGTTTGTGGTTTTTTAGAGCCTGGAGTTTCTCCACCACCCGGCGAGAGTCTGCTGCAAGTTCCTGGGTGGTAGGGCTGAGCCGCAGACCCGAGCAAGTGACAGCTGAGCACAAGAGCTGGGCTTGAACTCGTGAGACCCGATAGCCCTCAGAAGCTTTGGAGATGAAAAGCTGGGCTGTCTGCTCCAGTGGACTGGCCTTCGACGGACTGCCTGGCAGGAGGTGACTTACATACTGCAGCAAAGTGGACAGCGAAAGAGGGCAGTGTCAACTCAGGGTTAAAGGTCTGTTGGGAGTTGCTTTTGCTGCATTGCATGAAGGGAGAAACTGGGGATTTAATGTTAAGAAAGGGGAGTTACGCAGAGAGCGAGCAGGCACAATGAGTCGGTTGGTTGCTAGGCATTGAATGAGAGGTTTTTTGGCTTTTGCGGTGAGTGAGAGAGATTGGAAACTGGGGATGAGACGGGAAAGTGGAAGGGTATTTTAGGTGGACAGAAACAGGCTGGCGATGTCTGGCGACATCAGTTGGGAAGTGTCCCACACTTCTGGGTTTATGTAGTGTGGCAGCAGAGAGGAGGAGGGTGCGTGCGGGTGATGGTTTGATGGCGGAGAACGAGAGCAAAAAGGAGATTGGGGGAGAAGTGGGTAGGAAATGGTTTCATTGGAGACTATAACCCCCAGCTTGGATAGGAGAGCTCTACCCAGTAATGACGCAGGCATGAGGGCATGATTAGAAAGAGCATTTTTTTTATATTTAAAAACAAAGGAGGGGTAGTAGGGGTTTTGGTCACTAGAGGTTTTGAAGGCCTGCCATCTATACCCACCACCGTGTCCGGGGAAGGAGAAGTGGAGCCCGAGAAAGAAAAACTGAGAAGGTAGCCCTCGTGTTTACCAAAAGGAGACTGGTTTGCCTGCTACCTTGACTGTCATTTGAGGCCCAGCAAGGATTGTTGAGTCCAGGTGTCTTCGATCACTTCGGTGGCCAGGTCCAGTAACATTTATGATGAGTCGGGGCTTGGAGGGACCATCTCTCTGCGAAAGGGCAGTCACTGGGGTTGTTGTTTCTTGCTGTTTTCTGGCCTCTTCCTCCAGCTGGTCTTAGAGCACAAACCAAGGCCTGGGCCTGCCAGTGAGCCTGCTGGTGTGCTTGGGACTCATGGGCATTGAAAACTATAGATGCCATATTCACCATGTCACGGATGGGGGTCTGAGGGCCATCCTTGGCTTTCTTAAATTTCTTTTTAATATCAACAACTGACTGAGCTATAAAGTGAGTGGCTAAAACGTGGCTCCTGCCGGAGAGGCAGGGTCTAATCTAGTAAACTGGGTTAAGGCGTGGAAAAAAAAAAGCCACAGGGTTTTCATCCGAGTGCTGAGTAATTTCTCATAGCTTGTTGAAATTAAGTGCTTTTAGGGAGCTTCGTTAGCGCAGTAGGCGAAATTAAGTGCTTTTGAGAGATGGCTTGTAAGCTGGCCAGTAAACATTGTGTCATGCGGTCACGGTGTCCAGCATGAGTGTCTGTTTAGTAAGTCCCTGCTGGCTCTTCCCTAGGGGCCTGGGGGCCCACAGGCATGGTGGCATCTGTGAGGTGGACCTGGTCTGCATGCTGCTGAGCAGCTGTACGGACCTGCTCTTGCTCGTCAGGGTGAGGGTGGAGGTGAGGACTACATACAAATCATGCCAGCTTAAGTCATAAGCTTGAGTGAGAGATCAGAACTCCTTGATAAATGTGGTGGGGTTATTTGAAAAGGACCCTAAGTATTTTTTTCATTTGAGAGACATCCGTGAGGGAAAATGGCACGTGAACTCTGACAGGGTCCTCTGCCCCAGCCACCTCACGGAGTGGACTAACATAGCTCGACCTAGTGTGGAAAGCCACTGGGGAGGTGGGGGGAGAGGAGAGGACTGGGGAGGTAGAAACTGTGGGGTTTGGGGTTGAGGAGGCTTGGGGGGTTGAGGGAGTTGTGACTGAGGAGGAGCCTGAGCAGGCTCCGGATTCTCAGGAGATGGTTGGGGAAAGGGCAGAGGACGGGCAGGTGGAAGAGACGATGCTTTCAGGGCATCAGAGGAGTTGAGGGTAATCTCTGCAGTGGCAGGAGGTAACTGAAGTTTGGAAGGAACTGCCACAGGCGACTGAGCAAAGAGGACTTGGACTGGGTGACAGGAGGCACACAGAAGGACAAGAGCAGAGAAGGAACAAAGTCTGAACGTATGGAACCTCAGACCCTCTTAGGTTTTGGTAACAAAAATCGTTAAGGTCGTGGAGAATGTTGAAATCAAAAGTACTGCTTTCTGGCCAGCGTGACTTGTTGTCTAATTGGTATTGTGGCCACAGTTGGTTACAGAAGGAGACCAGCCGCTTAAGGTGAACATTTGGAGCTAGGCCCATCTCGGTCAGAGTTAGAGGCTCAGTGGGAGAGTCTTGGACTTCCTGAAACAGGAGAGTGGAGAATGAGTTTTCCATGATGTCTTAAACTGTATGGGGCATGGTCTGAGCAGAAGGAAGTCTCCTAGTCCCTGTCTGCACCTGTCAGTCAGGAGGTGACCCGGAAACCCTGAGAGGCATCCCAGTCAGAGTTAGGGGCCTAGTGGGAGAGTCCTGGACTTCCCTAAACAGAAAGGTTCCCTGGTGCAGGCCTGGGGCTTTATTCAGGCAGGGACCTTGGGTCAGTGACAGTAAGACACCACAGGAAGCTAGGGAGGAGCAGGGGCCTGCAGGGGCTTTGTGGCCAGCTGAATAGAGGGCAGTTGGTGACCTTTGTCCAGGAGGAAATGGATTTTAGAGTAGCTCTGAGAGAAGGCACTGCTAGCCCATGACACAGGAACAGGTATAAGAAGCTCAGACTCACCCTTTGCACGCTGTAGTCCATTCTGAAGACTCAGCGATTGCCAGGCCCAGTGCCAGCAGCCCCATCAGTGGCAGGGATCCCAAGAAGTCAATACAGACACAAAAGGGTGGAGGCCACTTGAGAAGGAAGATAGACACAGAGAAAAGGTGGACAAGAAACCTTATCTTCGCATCCCTTGCTGGGAAAGGCAGTATTTCCAGCTCCTCTCAGTACCAAGGTGACAGTATAAATCCCTACCTGGAGGCGTATGGACCCTAACGTTCCTATATGAGTTTGCTGATCCTCAGTGTCCAGAATGAGACAGAATAAACATGTACATAAATACCAACCAGAGAGCACTTTTGCAGACAGGCCTCAGAGGTCCGTGGAAGCATCTTGAGCTTCCTAGAGCTAGCTTCCTGCAACCTAGAGTGTAGGTTAGAGGAGTCGCACCTGTTACTAGGATGCCATGATACACACACACACACACACACACACACACACACACATATATATATATATATATATATATATATATATATATATATATAATGCCAGTGCTGCAGTTGCTAGGAACAGTGACAGAGAGAGGAAGGCTGTGTCCTGACCAGGTTGGGGATCATCTTGTCCCTGGGAACCACTACCAGGGAGATATGTTCTGTGGGTGAGGTAAGTTCTGGGAAGTGCTGAAGGCGAGTGCTTTGAAGTTCAGATGCTATGAAGATTAGCAGACCATCCATCTTCTTAAGAGGCTGGAACAGAGGGTGCCTGGCCCTGGACTTGGCCCAAACGGTTACCTATTGGTCCGGTTGTGAGTGTTTTAGTTTTCTTCGCAATGAGTTGTAAACCATACTGAAGGCTGCAATTCTTGATCTTCATCAGCAAATGCTTTAAGTTCTTTGCACTTTCAGCAACTGAGGGTGTGTTATCAGCATATTGTAGATTATTAATAAGCCTTCATCAATTCCTGATGCCACATTCTTTTTCACATAGTCTAACTTCTCTGATTATTTGCACAGCAAATTGAATCAACCCTGCTATACACTTTTCCTGATTTTAAACCATGTAGTATTCCCTGGTTTGTTTGTACAACAGCTTCTTGATCCTGGTACAAGTTCTGAATGAACACAATGAAGTCTTCTAGAATTTCCATTCTTTTCAAGGTTACCCATATTTTATTATGGTTCTTTCAAGTTATAGGTCTTTTTTTCTCTGGCTGCTTTTAATGTTTATTTTAAATTAAAGAAAAATGTATTAGATTTACAATAATTCATACACATTTGGTTTCATTTTACTGATTGCAATTCCTTCAACATAATATCACTTGTCCCACTTCACCCCTATTTCCTGTTTTTACTCTTCACTTTTTTCTACCTTTCTGAATTTCATCCTTTGGTAAATACTGCCTTTTTGATGTCAAATGGTCGATTGTTCTAAGGGGTATGTACCCCACCAGTATTATGTTTCTCCTTATACACTTGTATATTGTTTGAATGAAAATTTAGCCTTGGGGGTAAGTTTAGTTCCAGACCTGATGGGTAACTAAGGACCAGAGCTAAGATTTTTTTCCCCCCTTAATCCTTCATAATTAACAGTTGAAGAAAAAGTCTGAGTATATGCCTTATACTTTTTATTGTAGGTGTATAGAGTTTGTCGATTTTCCATTCAATAATTCACACCCATTTTATTTCACATCACTGACTTCAATCCACATAAACTAAATACCATTGACATTTCTTCCCTGTTTCACTTTTTATTCTTCTTTGTTTACTAATTTTTCTGAACTTTGTCCTGGGCAAATGTTGTCATTTTGACCTTGAATGGTTTATTTATTCCAAGGAGTGTATACCTCCCTATTATATTATTCTTCTTGTAGACCTGGTTTGGATGAACATTGAGCCATGGACAGGAGTTTAGTTCCAGAAAAGAAGGGTGCCTAGGGACTATAGTCTCTATCCAATTTGTAAACATGGTATTTTTTTTTCATTGTGATTTTTAGTGTGTTCCATATCTTTCTCCCACTCTGACTTAAGATGTGACCCCTTTCAGAGCAACTGATGGCAGAAGATGGGCACATTTCATTCTTCTGGTCTCTGGAGTGAAAGCTGATACTCATAGGGACCATTAGTTTACTGCACTGATTGTTTTCATGTGCCTTCAATTTTCCTCACTCTTCTTTTCTCCAGAGAGAGAAAAACAGGTAGTTGCACCCTAGATTTCTGTCTACAAGCTTTTAAGATCTCAGTCTTTTCGCACCAAAATAAGATGTAGAGCATCGTCTTTGTGCACCATGTCATGTCCATTAACCTTGAGGCCCCAGAGCTATGCTCTTAAGCCCATGCTATTCATTCCCACAGGTGTTTGCTTATGTCTAAGAAGTTTACATAACTTTGCTCCTATATTCACTGCAACGTTCACGAATATATTTTTACAAGTCTTTTCCTTGAATGATGTTGGATTCTGACTCAGGATTACAGTATACTTCGAGATTCTCCTATGTCAAGTCTTCTTATCCATAAGCATTATATATACTTCCATTTTTGTAAGTGTCTTTAGATTTATTGTAGTGGTGTTTTGTAATTTTCTTTGTATGAGCAGTACCTCCCCCCCCCCAGTCAGCATCTTTCTTCAAAGATATGTATTATTTTTTTTATTTTTGCAAAACTACTCTCACTTTCAAAGTAATCTTCATTACACTAAATACATTAGTCAAATATGTGATTACATTTTTTAAAATATTTTTCAAACTCATTTGTTTGGATGACTGACAGCACCTCTCATTTTTTTATTCACTTCTTCTACAATATCAAATCACTGTCATTTCATGTCCCTCATCATTCATGGACACAAAAAAGTTGTACAGCGCAAGGTCAGGCGAGTTAGGTACATACGGCAAGACAACCATCCTCCTTTTTGCCAAAAATTGACACACTTAGATGGCTGCATGAACACTGTTATGGTGGCAAAACCAGTCCCCGTCTGACACAAATCAGGCCTTTTTGTAGTGCGCTGTTATGTCATCTTTTTAGAACCTCTAAATAGCTTGATTAGCAGCTGTGCTCCACCCAGTGCAATTCCAGTTTGGGTTTTTTTTTTTTTTGGGGGGGGGGTTACCTCCTTGCATAGGGTTTTTGTATACCCAGTTAGATTCATTTCTAGGTATGTAATCTTTTAGTAGCGATAGTAAATTGTATTGTTTTTCTCAGGACCTTGGTGGCAGAATGGCTACACATTAGGCTGCTGAGCACAAGGTTTGAAAGGGCTAGCCATTCTGTGGGTGAAAGGGAAAGCTTTCTATTCCTGTGAAGAGTTAGTCTCAAAAACCCATAGGGTCAAATCTGCTCTGCCTGTACAATTATTGATATGCTACTTTTTTGATGTGTTGGATCCTATTGACTAGGATTTTCTTGAGAGATTTTGAGTATATGCTTATAAAATTTATAATTTTTTTTGGTAATGTCTTTACCCAGCATTGGGTATTGGACTCTGCTTCATAAAATGAATTTTGGAGTATTTTGTCCTTTTTCTTTATTCTGAAGTAGTTCTAGTAGAATTGGTACCAGCTGTTTTATAAATATTTTGTAGAATTCACCAAAGAAGCCATCTAGATCAAGACTACTTTTTTGGTGGTGAGAGTTTATTAATGACCTAATAATATCTTCTTTTATTACGGGTCTGCTCACATGTTCGGTTGCAGACTGTGTTAGTTCAGGGAGGTAGTGTTATTTTTAATTCAACCATTTCTCCTAGATTTTTTAATTTATTGGACTACAGTTTCCCTAGTATATTGTTGCTATCCCTTTTTATTTAGTTCTATTATAATATAACCCATTTAATTTTTTATATATATTGTTTGCTTCTTCTCCTTTGTTAAATTTGCTGGTGGGTTAATGACTTTATTAATCCTACAAAACAATCTCTTGTCTTGTTGATTCTTTCTGTTTTCTGTTTCATATGTTTCGGTTCTAATCTTTATTATTTCATTTTTTTCGGTTGACTATAGTGTTATTTTGCAATTCATTTTCTAATTGTTGGAGATGTTATCTTAAGGTGTTGATTCTGCTTCTTTTTATTATTTAGTGTATGTTTTTATTGCTGAAATTGCCCTCTGAGTAATACATTTGTTCTGTCTCAAAGATTTTTGTATATTGTATTTTGTATATTGTATTTCATTTGATTCAAGAATTTTTTACTTTTATTGAGTTTTTTTTTCCTCTTAGGTCTTCCTGTTGCTAAATCCTAATTGTTAATTAAGAAGATGTTTTGAAGTAGTTTTGTTTTAAAATGTATTGAAATTTGTTTCATGGTCTAATATGTGCTTATTCTAGAGAATGTTCTGTGAACACTGTAGAAAATGTATATTGTGTTCTTGTTGAATGAAATATTCTGTGTATGTCTACGAGATCAAGATGGGTGATTATAGTACCTTTTTTTTAGTTATCCTATCATTCATTGAAAGTAGTTGTATTAAAGTTTGCTATTATTATATAATTGCATATTTCTCTTCCATTCTGGGTTTTTTTTTTGGGGGGGGGGCATCACTGCTCTCCGGTGGTGGGAGTAGGAGGCCCAGCCCCACTGCTGGAATTGAACCTCTGTCCCAGTGGGCCGCAGTCCCGCGCACAACCACTACGCCACCGGGGCTCAGCCCTTGTCTTCCATTCTATTAGGGTTTAATTTGTGTATTTTAAGACTCTTGTATTGGTTGCATATTTCTTATAGTTATGCCCTCTTGTTATAAGCAACCCTTTTTTCGTTGCATAATGTCCTTCTTTGTCTATTATGTAGTTTTTTCCTTAGAATAATTTTATCAGAAATTAATGCTGTCAGTTCTGCTCTTTATATTGCCATTTGCTTGATATATTTTTCCACTTTTGATTTTTAGTGTACCTTTGTCTTTAGGCTTAAGATGTGTGTTGAGTATATTGATGAGTCTTATTTTCTTAACGATCCAACTGCTTTGTAGCTCTGGCTTGATACATTTAATCCACTCACGTTCAATGTTTTTATCTGTAAGTATCAATCTATTGTTGTCATTTGACTGTGTGTTGTTGTTGCTTGTTTCTTTGTTTCATACAATTTCCTATGCTTAGTTCATTTTGTTTCGAGGTTTTTTTATTGCTTATTTTATTGCTGTAGTTTTAGTGTATATTAAAACTTTGTGATTTTATTCTTTTTTATTTTGATAAGAAGAGTTTTAACTTTCTGTGAGGTTAACCTAAGTTTATTTCTTCCCAAATTGAAAACAGCCTGTTCTAATTTGAAATCGATTTGACTTCCTGTCCATTTGTCGTTCCATAATTACACTATTTATTTCCGCTTTTTACTTTACAGTTGTTTTATTTACAGATTGATATGCCTGGCTTCCTTAGTTCCAGTCTTGAAGGCTTACTGTTTTACTTTGGATCCATCTTTGTCTGAGTTAGCCTTTGAGTACTGTCAACGTATGTTATTCTCAGGTTGTTGTCTGCTGTTGGTTTTCTGACCAAATTATTATCTTCGTGTTGCTTGTAAGGTGAGCATGGTTTTTATGACTCTTTAATTTTAATTTATCTAGAAGTGTCATAATTTCATCAATGTATTTGCTGGCCACATGAATTTTGATTGGCAACTTTTTTCTATTAGGGTTTTATCTATATCATCCCAATCTTACTCTTGCGTTCATGGTTTCTGCTGAGAAATCAGATATTAGTTTTATTGTTTCTCTTGTGTAGGCACTTCATTTTTCTTGGGCTGCTTTCAGAATTCTTTTCTTGTATTTGGTTTCAGAAAATTTCATTATGCTGGATCTTAGTGATTTCTTTTGGGGTCTATCCTGTGTAGTGTTCGTAGAGCTTTGGGAGTGCATTTCTTCTCATGGTTCATGGTATTAGGGATATTTTTTCCCAAAAATCCTTTGACAAATTTTTCTGTGTTTCTTTCCCCTTCTCCTTTTGATCTCTTCCTGTTCTGGAATTTTGGGTATATGTACCTTATTCTTCTTCCTGGTCTTGTATATAATTTTTAGACATTCTTATTTAGTGTTTTTTCTTTTTTTTTCTGATTATTCCTTTAGCACATTAATTTTCAGAAACCGGTTTTAAATCTTCAGCCACAACATATTGATCATGTTTCCTACTGATAAAATTTTACTCTTTTGTCTTTTAGATGCATTATTTCTGAAATTTTAGTTGTAATCTTTTGGATTTCTATTTGCTAAATTTGCTTGGTTTCTAATTTTTCATTTATTTTCTCAGCTTGTTCTTATAGTATTTTCCTAAATTTGTCTAGAGTTTTGTCTGTGCTTTCTGTGATTTTGCCTGCAGTTTTTTTCACTCTTTCTCTAATATCTAAATTATATATATCATTCTAGATATATCTAAATACCATTCCTTTGAATTCCTTACCAGGTAGTTCCAATGCCATTTCTTCTTCAGGAAGATTTTCTGACTCTGTATTTTGATGATTCCGTTTATCAACTCAACTCTGTCTTATTCCTTCATGTGAACCTAGATTATCTATTGTCACCAGATAATGTGCTCTTGTACTGGTGAGTGTACATTGGTGTGTCCTTAGACACTCATCACCTTTCTCCTGATGGATATGACAGAGTATAGAAACGTGTAGTGTAGCTGATAGGGAGTGACTGGTGTTGGCCACCATCTGTCATTGGTCAGGTGGTGCAGAAGTGGTTAATGGCCGTTTCCTAGTGGATGGGGCCACATTAGGTGTTGGTATAACTGGGCAATTTGGCTATGATTTTGTTCTGTGTGTTTCTAGGCAAGCAGAGCTGATTACCTGATGCCCTGATCAAATGGTGCTTGTAAAATTCCAAATGGCTATGCTGTATCAAGCCAGCTGATGGTTTACCTATTCCCTTTGTCTCCTCCATCACTGCTTTTGTTCAGCTTTTTCTATTTGATGTTTGACCCACTTAAAAAAATTCATTTTATTGGGGCTCGTACATCGCTTTTCACAATACATAGTTATATATACTGTGCTAAACACCTTCACATGGCTGCTTTCGTTGGCATTCTCCAAATATCCACTTTTCCACTTGGGCCCTTGATATCAGCTTCTCATCCTTCCTCCTCCGTCCTTTCCTCCCTCCTTTCCCCCCAGTCCTCATAACTTTATAAATTATTATTTTTGTCGTATCTTACCTGGCCCGACATCTCCCCTCGCCCACTCCTCCGATGTCTGTCCTCCAGATAGGAGGTTATGTGTAGATCCTTGTAATTGGCTCCCTCTCTTCACCCCACCTTCCCTCCACCCTTCTGATAACTCCACTCTCACCACTGGCCCTGAGGGGTCCATCTGCCCTGGGTTCCCTGTATTTCCAGTTCCCATCTCTGTCAATGTACCTCTTCCAGTCCAGCTGGATTTGCAAGGTAGAGTTGGGACCATGATAGTTGCGGGGAGGAAGCCTTCAGGAACTAAAGGAAAGTTGTATGCTTCATCACTACCTCACTGCACTTTGACTGGCCCATCTCCTCCCCATGACTCTCCTGTAAGCTAAAGTGATCAGATTTTAAGCAGGACACCATTGACCAGTGTTGGGGCGGGGTTGAGGGAGTTCTTGATTAAAAATTTGGTCTCTATGAAGCAACAAAAATTTTCATAGAACGCAAAAATAGTATTGCCCAGTTGCCCACAAATGGGCCTTGGGTCCCCACCCAGCTCTCCCCCTCATTCTTATAGATTTGATTCTTATTCTTTGATGTTTGATGTCTGCTCCCTTCGACCCCTCATGATCACACAGGTTGGTGTGCTTCTTCCATGTGGGCTTTGCTGCTTCTGCACTAGATGGTCACTTGTTCACTTTCAAGCCTTTAAGCTTCCAGCTACTTTATCGTTTGGTGGCTGGGCGCCATCCGTTTCCTCTGCTCTGTCTGCCTCGCACCCCTTTGTCCTCAGCAATCATGTCAGGAGGGGGTGGGGTGGGCACATAATGATATGACTTTTGTTCTTTGATGCCTGATACCTGGTTCTTTCCACTCCTCATGGTCGCACAGGCTGGTACGCTTCTTCTATGTTTTGACCCACTTTGTAATGTTTTCCTTTGAAGTTCAAAGTCTCGGTATTATCACCTCTATCTGCTTCATTTAGTTTTTCATATCTGTGCTGTAGAAGGTACTCTCTCTGCCTAGTTGCGATTTTGCCAGAAGTTCAGTTTTTTTTTCTTTTCTTTTAATTTAAATTGCTTGAAATTTGCTGAGCTTCTGAATGTGTTGGATGAACCTTTTGTGCCATTAACTCTGGAGATAAATTGGCCTTTGTTTATATATTATTTCGGTTTAATTCCTTTTTCTTTTTTTCCCTTTTTCTTCTTCTTCTGAAATTCCAATTAAACATGATAGACATTTTTAGTTTGTGCTATTTCATATAGCCAATTTTGATTTATACATTTTTCCTGTGTGTAAATATGTATCATTTCTTTTAAAAATATATATATCATTTCTATTATTTTATCGTCTTCATTATCCAGTGTGCTTTTAAATTAATCTAATATACTCCTTATATGCTGTATTTTTCAGTTGCAAATGTTCCATCTCGTTACTTTGAAACCACAAAAGATTTTACTAGGGTTTTTCAAAGCTTCCAACCAAATTTCCAGCCTTCTGTGCATAGCCTCTGAACTCAGAGGACATCCCTTAGGGAAAACCAGTGTGTGCTTAACACTTCTAAAGTTTCCTTTTTCTCTCACAAGCCTACAAGACCACAAAAAATGCTCTGGTTTATTTTTTTCCCCAAGTATACTTGTTTTATTTCCCAGAGAATGGGGTCTATCAGTGTCGTGCTATGTAGCTTTTCAGTAGAGTGTCTCTCATGGCGTGAGCAGTGAGAGTGTCTCCCACCTCCAAGGAGGAAATCCAGGAATTCCCAGAACCCGCAGAGGAAGGCTATGCCCTTCCAGAGGCCGTATTGGCTATGACCCGATTGACAGACTAGACTCCATCCCTTCACTCTTAATCCTCTCTCATCCCAAATTGATACCACTTTATGTAACTACTACACTCCCACTTCATCATTTCTCCCCCTTAGATCATGGCATACTTAAAAATGATTTTTCAGTACTGAGAATTCCAGAAAAGATTGTAACTCATCTTTAGAAATATATATCATTATTAAACCACCTATAATCCCTGTCCTTCATAGCTCTTAATTTCTTCTTACTTAGAGGCATCATCTCCTGTCTTGTTTTTCTTCTGTGAGAAAGTGATTTTCTATATTGTTGCCAATGTGCATTGAAAGTTTGCTTATATGATTTTAGCTTTTTCTTTTTTTGCAGTACTACTTACCTTTGGTTATCTTACTTTTTAGCTAATTCGTGTCTTTTCTATGAACCTAATCCATTGAAGTGTCCTGCTCCCTTGTTGTAGAGGTGTTGCCATTTGGATTTTATCAAAGTTTTCTGGCATTTTTCTGTAGATCTTATAGATCATCTTGAATGCTTGTTTCCTTTCATATCTCTGTGTTATTTCCCTATTGGTTTTTATTTTTAGTTTTGTTATTGTGCTATGTTTTCTTTTTTTTTTTTAAACATGGCTCCAATAAGACAAAATTGATCTCATCAGCTCATTGGCCCCATTTTTAGGCCGTGTGGATTATTAATGCTTTTCAAATTCCCTTCTTTGGTACTCTTGTAAATCCTACCATCATTCAATCTATTTCCAAAAAAAAAAAAAAAAAAGGCTTTCTCTTCTTGTTGTTTTACTTAATGAGGAAACATCTTCTATCTCTATTTACCAAGCCTTCTGGTACTCTTATATGACACAATGTAATTTTAAAAATCAACAACTTTCCCCCAACCTTCATTTTTGTCAAGGTGTTCCTCACTCTTCTCCAGTCATGCTCGTTTCCTTGTAGGACCACACTTCTTAGGAAGGAATGCACTATTACCAGGACACGTCTCTCACTTTACTTCTGGCCCTGTTGTTTTCTGGGGGTTTCCATGTTTACCAGATGGCAATGTGATCTAAGAAATAATCACAACCTTAGAAAGTAACACCAATGAGCCAGGAAATGACTAATTTGCTTTCTTACATGCACGTGTTAGCTCTTTGAATCAATGGTTTATACATCAGGGCAGACTTGAAGTATGTCTTATTCAGATAGATGAAATATATTGGGGTGAAAACAGAATAGGTTAGTCTCAATTATTCATTATTCAGTTTCTAATGAGTATAACTCCACAAAGTTCCTCTGTAAGTTATGCTAGGAAATATAAGGTGAAGAACCATTGTTCTGTTAGCTTTTAACAGAAGCTGCTTTAACGGGTTCATGAGGCACCATTTCATGGGACATTCAGGCTAACTTTTAGCAGGACAACTCGAGTGTGGGTGAGATTTTAAAGGTAGGCCAAGGAAGCAGGTTTTGCAGTCACTCATGACAGGATGTTACTGGAAGAGGAACCCTGGGAGTTGCAGTGAGGGGATGCATAATAGTTCTAAGAAGCATTGTGGAAACAGCATGGACAGGACTTGGTCCTGAGCGGATGTAGTGGGAACAGAGGGGAAGAATTGGTGATGATCTGAGGTGAGCACCCTCATAAGTACTGATAGATCAGAATAAACAAGTGTGCCTTGGATATTTTTTAAATGACATAATAAAGTTAAAAATAGCAGCACTTATTATTTCCTTCATTCATTTACTAATATACATCCTAAAAAATGAGGAACTGATAACAAGGGCTCAAGTAGAAAGCAAATGTTTTGAGAATGATGATGGCAACAAATGTATAAATGTGCTTGACAAAATGGATGGCTGTATAGATTGTGATAAGAATTGTATGAACTCCCAATAAAGTAATTTTTTAAAAACAGAAGTGAAAAAGAAAAGAAGATAAAATCTCATCAAGAAAACTCTAATCCTTCAGAAAGTAGTCAATATCTTCCTGTTTGTAGTTCCTTGACTGTTGTGGTCAATTACTCTGTCAAAATTAATGTAACCTGATTTTCCTCTTCATTTTATTAATTGATGTTTTTCCTACTAAAATTTTAATATGGATATTAATGTGTGTACATAATGTATAGAGTGTACAAGGCATATATATGCAATATGTGCACATTGTATATGTGCACACATCAATATACAATTTGAGATGTATATATCAAATACCAAACTCACTGCCATTTAGTTGTTTCCAACTCATACCGACCCTATAAAACAGTAAATCTTTACAAGAGGAGAAGCCTCATTTTTTTCCCACAGAATAGCTGGGGGCTATCTTGTGGTTAGTAGCCCAGTAATTATCAGTACCACAGGTCTTGATATACATATATATGTATATATTTCCATAAATTTATATGTATATGCATTTATGTGTGTGTATCGGAGCACACACACAAATACACAGAGTCTAACTTATTTCCTAGTTTGACCTTTTATGTGACTCTAACTGCCAAAGATGATCTCTTCCTTAGTCCTGGTAGAACCTTACTGTTGAGTATCCATGTTGTTATAGAAGCAGAAAGTCTCCCTTCCACCTGAAGAGCAGTTGGTGATCTAGAACCACTGACCTTGTGATTAGCAGCCCAACACAAAACCACTAGGCCACCAGGGCTCCTTACATGTTGTTATATAACCTAAAGATCCAGTATGTTTTTCTTTTAAGCAGCCAATTTTTTCTTTCTCTCTCTTCCTCACGCTCACTTTCTCCATCCCCCACCCCTGTCATACTCTCTTTCACTCTTGGTCTTATCTTACTCTTCCCCTTTCTTTTTTACTCATTCTCTCTCTCTCTCTCTCGTTTTATCTCATTCTTGTGTGCTTACTTTCAGTTTTCCTCTCACCTCTTGCCTTCCCTCTTGCTTTGTGAAATGACTGCCCCACCTTTGTGATGTCAGCTACTACCATAGGTATATTTCCTGTACGTGTAATGATATGGCGCTATTTGAATTGCTAACAACAGAAAACAGATTCTGACTGGTTGCAAGTAGAGAAGGGAAAATTGGTAAAGCTACAGAAACATCTAGCAAAACTGAAAGAATTGAACTCTGGACACCACTGCTATTACCCAACCACAGTGCCAGTAAGTCCCAGTTTCCTTGAAATCCTTTTCCTTGTTTAAGCTCCTGTGAGAGACAGTTTGACCTGCGCAGATATAACTCTGGATCATCCAGCTCCAGTAAGATAAGAAGGCTTCCCTGCACCGAAAAGGCCACCTTTGCCTGCCATGTCTACTGGGCTGTTCTGAGTGAAGCGGGCTTTATAAAACAGGCAGCAACCGAAGAGGTTCTACACGGAACTGTCAACTCAGTCCTGGGATCCTGGTAGCTTGTTTGATACATCTACTTAGATGAACAATGGCTAAAATTTTTATCTTCCATAACATCTCTTGTTCTTCAGTGGGATTAATCTCACTAGGTTGATCTCTTAGTTCTCCAGCTTGGCTGTTCTCATCAAACGCTCCCCATCTTCATTCCACACTTCACATAAATTAAACAACCACACACACACAGGAAAAAGAAAGAAAAAATGATAGAGTGAGAGAACCAAAACATTCGGGGGTAAAAATAAAGCCTAGGGAATCATTTCAAATAATTCACAAGGATTTTTCAACTGGAATTGGGATTTGGTTAGACTAAATACAAAAATGTGATTCATTAGTTACTTACTTGAAACAAACATTTTCTGGATACTGGTTCTATGCCTGTTCTTGTCTGGAGGCCGTGGGTATAAAATAGTCCCTGACCTTGGATCATGTGGTCTAGTAGAGAGAGCAGATCTGATCAAAGAACCCAATAGAGCAATAAACTAAAACTCACTGCCACCACGTCAATTCCACCTCAGTCCTTTCTAACTATTTAAAGTACTCCAAAGAAGAAGCACAAGGGCACATGAGTCTGCTGACTAGGAAGCCAGATAATTTTTTTTAGATTCACTTATGACTGCTCTGAGGTCAGAAGGCTAAGGAGCTTTTCAGACGGAATGGATGTGGGTCCTGGTGCCTGAAGGATCTGGTGCATGTGAATAAGTGGAAATCTAGATTGTCATTGGCTAACAGAGATGATGGATGGCAGCATGGGAGGGAGAGGGGGCAAAAGTTAGTTGGTATAAACAAGTTACAGCTTTTGCTTGGAAACCCATTAGAGCACTAGTCAAGAGAGTGTAGGAAGAAAGAATTCAAATTTAAATGATCTTTCTGGCTGGTGAGTGGCCAGTGAATTGGAAGGGATTAAAAAGACATAGGAGTTCAATACTAAGCAGGTTTGTAAACATACGAAACAATCACAATTTTTAGTACCAGCACTGTTGCCAGTTAGCATTGAAATTCATTTGTCACATTTCAAAGTGGTTTGAGTTTCGACACAGATACCGTGGCACATGTGTCAATCTCATGATTCAATCAGTGAGAAGTGATCCCCAAACCAAGTCCTCTGCCAAAGTGTCACCCTTCCGTCCACTTCACATTGACACTCGTGGCACTAGATTTTTAAAGGGATGTCTGTGAACTAATGTACCTTTTGTAAGCATTTTACAAAAGGGCAACAAAATCATGTTTCTGAACTGATTCTGTTAAGAAAAATAAGCCAGGAAAAGTTGATGGCATGTGCTAGGTTTCAAATTAATGGCACAGCTCCTTGTTGTAATAAGAGTTGTGTAATAAGGAGATCAGCACTAACTTCATGTTTGTTGAGTTTAAGTGATTATGTATTTTTAAAGTTGTTGAGGAAAAATAAACAACTTTGTACATTTGAAAATTGTTTAACAGCTGTTTGTCTTCAATATCTGAATGTGGAACTTAGCCCTTACCAAAAAATGGAAGTTGGCAAAAGAAACTTATAGCATAAATACTTTTAAAAATGAATAATGGTAGTCCAAAACTTAATATTTTTATAAAGTATTATTGTTTTGTGGATAATTGAAATAAGAATCCTCATTGAATGCAAACAAAAAAAATAGAGATAGGAGTTTCTGGGTAGTGCAGACAGCTAATGTGCTTGCCTGCTTACAGTAAGACTCAACCAGGAGGTTTGATTTGATCCAAAGAGATCTTAGGGGGAAAAAAAAGAAAGAAATCTTAGAAGAAAGGCCTAGCCATCTGCTTTTCAAACAACCAGTCATTGAAAACCCTGAGGAACACATTTCTACTTTGAAACATATAGTATTGCCATGAGCTGTAATCATTTGATGGCAAGTGGGGCTGGGGTAGTAAGAGAGGATGAAGCCTGGAAACAATGACTGTGAAACATCAGCCTAACCGTAGAATTGGCAGGAAGACAAAACTCTTTGATAATTTGATGTCTATTTTCATTTTAAACCTGATAGTCGTCATAGTTCAGAGATTATATAAACAAAGGAGCAATAACGTCAAGGCAGAAATGTTAAATGACTAAGATTCCCAAATGATGAAACAATTATGTCTTTCTCTTCCCCTCATCCTTACCCTGGGGCTTAAAAAAAAAAAAAAAAGAACTTGCAATGGTGGACTTGGTGTGACTGCCTGGGCCATTTCCTTTCATTCTCTGGAAGAGTTAGGGTTATCCAACAAAGAGGTGCTGCTATCTTGGCCATGCTCTTCCTTGAGTTGGTCAATTTCCCAACTCAGCTACATACTTAATAGAGTCCCCTTGTTATATATCATATTGGAAATTAAACATGCTTGTGTTTTTCCTCAAAAGGTATTTATTACATTGTTCTATTTCAGAAATTACAGGAAATACCAAATTTAGGTACTTCAGTCATGAGGAAAGACATCCTTCAAAACTTTCTGGTAGTTTGACTCACTGTAACACCAGTTGATTGAAAACATATTGAAGACCTTCAAATATTTTTAAACGTTTACCATTTTAAGAAAAACATTAGAGGCATTTTGAACAGTGGCTACTGTTGATGATGGTGGGGAAGTTGGAGGTTTTCTGAGTGTCATAGCTGAAGAATGGAAAGGGGAAAATATGGTGAACACATAGGCTACAAGGAATAGAATAGGTATCTTCATAACAACTTGGGTAGATGACATTAGCATAGTGTTGTGTTATAAAGTGATAAACAGAATAGAAGGGCCTTTACACACATTAAATGCAAGTAGACAAAACAATATGCATGTTCAACACAAAGGATATGTCATTATCACAAACCAAAATGGGTATGAATTGCTGAATCAAAAACCATTTTTCTCTGTCAACTTTCACCTAAATCACAATAAAAAATTTTAAAAATACTGAGGCACATGAATGCCTTTCAAATCCAATTTTTACAAGCTTCTTACTTTAAACATGTCCTTACTATATGCCATAAAACTCATCCGGGGTGCATTTATATTTTGGATTTAATATACCTGAACCCAGGCCACACGTACCCTCTGCAGCCAGGGACAGGGATGAATGAGAGGAATAAGCTGCTAGGATGTGCCCATGTTCGGAGACAGGTCGATGTCAGTATTGTGGCTAATTCCTCACCACACAGGCCCATTGACATTTTCCCCACTCCCTGTCAAGTTTAAGGCAGGAAACAACTTTATTTTTAAAATCTTTTTTTACCAGGGAAGGGAGGAAAAAAGAATAAACATTAACACATAGGAACCATTGCTCATGTGAAGTAGGGCAGGAAAGGGAAAGGGAGTGAGGACTGGGGATAAAATCCATCAAAAAAGAAAGCCTGTCTTCTTCAGCCCAATGGTGACAATGGGTCACAACTGGTCTCTACAATAGTTAGGTACCAGAAAGAAGAAGGTGATTTGCTACCTCAGATGAATGAGCCTGTCAGCACCATCACTGACCATGTTCAAATAACCTCCTGAAATGGAAAGCATATTATAATTAGTTATGTTCTGTGTCAGCACACTCATGTGAACTCTGTTCCATGTTTATTTTAAATCTATTAAGTAGGAAAGCATAATATAGTTAGGGATGAACAAAATGTTTAAATGTTGTAAAACTTTCCTTTGATATTACTCCTACTCTTCTCTCTCTTTTTTAATGGGTACAAGCAAAAGATGTCCCTAGAGGAGTGATCAAACTTGGGAAAGGGCATGTGAGCAGCTGAGTGTCGTATACCTGGGACTTCATCATGCTAGCTCTAGTCCCTGTCTCTGCAGGTTTACTTTTGGAATCTACTTTGGTCGAGGTTTCAAAGTTCTACTCCCCTTCTCTCCAAGAGGAGGGAAGTCTTTGAAAGGTGCTTGATAGTTGCTGTACTCATTTTCCAATGCTATTGACCAGTAATACTATTGACCAAACTACTATTTTGATCAAAGAGTTGGGTTATGGTTATGTGTGTGACATTTCTAGGTTTTAGTTACACAAATATTTGAAGGTGATTTTGAATCATGTATAATTAAATTATATGAGTGACCAGACGTCCCACTTTTTAACAATTTAACGACGTTCCTCGGTGCTTTAAAATTAAAATAAATACATTACAATACTATTTTTGCATTCTATGAAAATTTTTGTTGCTCCATATAGACCAAATTTTTAATCAAGAACCGTCAATGGTGTGCCATTTAAAATCTGGTCACTTTACCTATGGTGGCAATGCTCAATGGAGCTATGGCAGGTGACTGAGACTAGCGTGAGAGAGATTCCTAAGCCTGTCTTTCATTGTGATTCAGCATGTAATTGTTTGCTACTTTGGGAAAGAGAAGGGCTGAGGCTTGAGCTTTTCAGATTTACATTATGGATTTGTTTTCCCATAGGAAGTTTAGTAATACATTTCTTCTTTCCTTTTACTTATTCAGTAAATGATTTTTGAATGTGAGTGATTGTTCCAGATTGTTGAGGCTACTTAAATGATAGCATTTGTGCTTTTTCCTTCATTCCTTGAGTGGACAGACATCAAGAAAATATTCATGCAAATAAGTATAAGATTATAAGCTCTGATAAATTTATTGAAGATAAATGAGAAGTTTCTTAATTACCAAGTGGTAGCCAAGGAAGGCCTCTTTGAAAAAGTGACAATGAAATTAGATCTCAAGCGTGGGAGTAGAACAGTTGGGTTAGTAGAGAGTGTGCATAAGAGATCCCAAGAAGAAAGAGTGCCTGGTGCCCGTGGAGCTTGGGATGACTTGGAACCATAACATGTAAAGGAGGCACCACATGACCCAGAGATATAGGTGGAAGCTAAGTCATTGTAGGTCCTTTAGGTATTGTTGCTAATTTTAGATGCTGGAAGCTTTAGCTCACATATTTTTTTTCAACACTGCCAGATAAATAGGGCTTTTATTGGTTTTTGTACAATTAAATGTTTGAATAATTTTATAATTTTTCCTTAAAAGTGGTATACCTCGTTAAAAGAAACACCAGGAGCTGTGCATTATGGCTGATACTGTTCTTCATTTTTATTATTGATATCCAGGAAAAGATCAGATTTTGATACCAGCCAATAGGAAATTAATCACTTATCATTCTAGTTCCAACCCCCAACTAAAGGACATATATTCGTACTCGTGGAAGTACATAGACTAGAACTGCTTCTTCCCAGACTCAATTAAAGCACCTCTATTGTAGGAGACAGGATCAGCTCTTACCACCCTAAAACTGCTCATCTTGGGTCTCCTGATTTGTTGGAGGCTTTGGTAAGGCCCAGATGCTGTCACAATAACTGACAGCTACAAACAGAGAAGAGACCAGCTACAACACTCCATCATATGTCATACCTTTGTCTCCTTTTAAATACTTTCAGCAAACCGTAAAATTTAGCAATTATATTTAGATCTTCATAACTTGCAAGCATCTTGAATTATCTTTAATTTACTTTATACTTTCAAATTGCTTTCCACAAAAATTTTTGTCTCCTAGCACTCATCCTGCCAAATTGAAAATACATATGAACATCGACAGATTCTAGGTTTGATACATTTTCCAGCACCCAAATTTCTGAAGCATATCTATATATGCTTTATTATAAAGCTTCCACCCCACATAGATCAATGGGCTATATATTTTCACACTGACATGCTTAAACAACAGGAGGAGGTTGGCACATTTTAACATTAAATTAATAGCAAATCTAATAATTAGAAAACCAGGTTCAAGCATCCATCTGGTTACTGGCTGATTACCCTGTACTTGGATTACTTTTTAAATATCATTACTGTTGGATGATTTGACACTTTACTGTAGAGCATTTGACACCTTACTGTAGAACAAGCATCAACCAGAAATTGATCAAGAGAATGCAAGGGTATCAATTCAAAGAAAACAGTTTGCTATTTTGGCACTTCTGGTAAAAGGAGTTAGAGAGAAAAGTTATTAATGAAAAAATAAAATTAAATCAGAATAATTACAAGATGGAGTAAATTATTAAAGCATATAAGTATCTCTCTCCTTATTGGAGGCTAACCAAAAACAGACCATGATTTGCAGCTACTTTTAGACAGCCCAGTGACATTTCCCAGACATTTTGTCCTGTCTAGTAAGATGGTAAGAAGCTGTTTTTCACCGCACCATTCAAATTTCCTAGTTCTAAAATCTAAATGCAAAAAAGGAATAATAAAAAGATATCCTTTATACAGTAAAAAATAGGTTCACTGGAATGTTTTCAGTTATCATGTGGTTTGAACATGTTGTTAGGAGAGAGAAGTCGTCCCTGGAAAAGCATCGAAAAAGAGGCAAGCTTTCAGCAAAATGGGTAACACAGTAGCTACAACCATGAGCTTAAATATAAGAATAATTGTGAGATTGGCCACGATTGGTCAGTGTTTGGCTCTGTTGTACATATGGCTACTATGAGACAGAACTGGTTTAATGGCACCTGACAACAATTGATAACTGATAAAAAAAATACTTTGAGCTGGGGAGTGGGATTATTTGATTGATAGTTGATTGACTCCAACTTCAGCTATTACTAGAATAGAGTGTTGTGTTAGTCCGGGTAGACTAGAGGAACAAGTTCATAGACACGCATGTGGATATAAGGAAAAGGTTTATATAGAAGAGGAAAGGGACATTGAGAAAGCATCCCAGCCTAGTCCAGTTCAAAGTCGTAAGTTCGATATTAGCCCATATGCCTAATATCAGTCTATAAAGTCTCCTTCTGACTCACGAAGTCATAGGCCGGCTGGGGTGCCCTCATGGCTCCGCATTTCCAGGGCTCAGGGTCCATCAACAGCATCCAGTGGTGGTAGAAGCAACTCAGCGCTGGCAGGGGTCTCAACATGGCTTCTCCAGCTTCAGAGGTCTGGCTCCATCAGGGCAAGGCTGTGTGGCTTCTCCTCTGGCTCCTTCAGCTCCTCGGATGCTGCCATCTTTTCCTGCCCGTAATTCGTCGTCTCTGAGACTAATTCCCAAGAACTGGGGAAGATAGATTCTCATCTCCACCAGGGAAATATCGCAAGATTTCCCAGACGTATCAGGAGAAAGCCATGCCCACATAGAGGCCTCATTGGCTACTCAATGGCTATCTCCAGATTAACAGGTTAGACTCCACCCCTACATCTCAATCATGAAATTAACATAAGCACATGACCGCCAGTAAATTAGGATTTACTGAAAGAAACTGATAGTGAGACTATTATTGTTGTTAGCTGCTAATTGGTCAGTTTTTGACTGGTCGCAATGCCATGCGACAAAGAACTGTCTCACAGTGTTTCCTGGGATAGGATTTTTATGGGGGAGCGGACCTCCAGGTCTTTCTCCCATGGAGCTGTTGGGTCCATTCAAACTGCTAATTTCACATGGACTGTTCTACAGTCAGCTAAAACTAAAAACAAAATTGATAGTAAGACTTAATGCTCATATTGAAACACAAGAGACACAGCCACAGACATATTCCAACCCTTTTTTTAGAACATTTCAAAATTCTTCTTCAGAGAACAAGAAGACCAATAAACATTACTATGTACTCTATAAGCTAGAAAAGAAATAACAAAATAAACACAGAGAAAACAAATTAGAATATAATAAAGGCAAAAATAAAATGAAAACTGATAACAATAGCTGAAGTTTATTCTTTAAGGATCATTAAGTTACACATATTTTGGGCTGAGCCCTGGTGGCGTAGTGGTTGAGTGCGGGACTGTGGCCCATTGGCTTGGCAGTTCAAATTCAGCAGCAGCTTTCCAGGAGCAAGACTGGGTAGCTCCCACACCACCAGAGGGCAGTGATGACCCCCTCCCCCCCAAAAAAGGTTATACATATTTCTAGAATTTTTTACAAGGAAATACAAAGAAATGTGGAAATATTTGCAATGATTATAAGTTATTATTTCACCACACGTTCACTGGTGTACTTTGCTGGCACAGTGCTGTGAGGCTGGAAGTCATGTCACTGGTATTTCAAATGATTTCAAATACAACAAGGTCCCCTGTGGTAAATAGCTTTCAGACTCAGACAGACTACAAAAAAAAAACCTAGCCATCTCCTGTAGAAAATTACCCAGTGAAAACCTTGAGACTCACAACAGAATTGTGCCTGATAGCGTTCGCTTCAGGAACCCCCAGATGTGAAGGCTCTCAGAATGCACACTGCCTGCAGCGATAGGCACGCACCTGCCAATGAGAGCCAAAGGCAGCACAGGGCCGGGCAATACTTTGCCTGAGGTGACCATGAGACAGAGCTGACGTAACACCAACTAACAGCAGCAGCATTGTTAGCTAACATTCACAAGTGCTTTCTAAAAAAGAAAGAAATGTCTTAAAATGATACGGGAAAAAAAGTGCTTCCTATGTGCCAGGCGCTTACGTTAAATGTTCTACAAGTATGAACTTATTTAATCCTCACAATGGCCCTGTTTTGCATAAGGGGAGAAAACAGAAGCATAAGGGGAACCAGGCTGGGGTTCCTGGGCTGGGAAACCAGGTTTCAAACACAAGAACTCTCACCCAAGAGCTGTGATTGTTACACACCACAGTATCTCTGCAAGCCAGCACACGAGCGGGACCGTATACAATTGTTTATCAGTACACGTGAGCCTCTAAATAGTCAAAATGAAAGTGAGAGAAGACGGAAAATTTAGATGTGTGTGCTAATCTGGGTAGACTAGAAGAAGAAATTTCAAACACACACATATGGATATAAGGAAAGGGTTTATATATAAAAGGAATGGGACACTGAGAAGGCATCCCAATTCAGTCCAGTACAAAGTCATAAGTCTGATATTAACCCATATGCCCAAAATCAGTCTACAAAGTCTCCTTCCGACTCACGAAGTCACAGGTCAGTAGGTATAGAATTCTAGCGCTGGCAGGGGTCTCCCCATGGCTCCTCGCTTCCAGGGCTCAGGGTCCATCAACAGCATGCCACTCCAGCTTCAAAGGTCTGCCTCCATTAGGGCAAAGCCATGTGGTCTCTCCGCCAGCTCCTCCAGCTTCTCGGACGCTGCCATATTGCCTTTTCCATGACTCATTGCCTCTGAGACTAACTCCCAACAACTGGGGAAGATAGCTTCTCATCTTCACGAGGGAAATATCACGAGATTTCCCAAAAGTCTCAGGAGAAAGCCATGCCCACATAGAGGCCTCATTGGCTGCTCAATGGCTATCTCCAGATTAACAGGCTAGACTCCACCCCTACATTTCAATCATAAAATTACCATAAGCACATGACTGTCACAATGTGTGAATAGGAAGAAAATGTAAGCTACTATTCCCAAATGGCAAGAGCCTGGTGGCTAGTGGTGATGCCTGGGGCTGCAAACTGAAAGGTGAGCAGTTCAAAACCACTAGCTCCAGGTACAAAGAGGAGGCTCTCTACTCCTGTAAACAGTTACAGGCTTGGAAACCCACGGGGACAGTTCTCCCCTGTCCTACAGTGTCACTGCGAGAGAGATTTTATTTGATGACAGCACGGTTCCCAAATGGCACAGAGCTCAGATAGGCTTATGTGGATTTTTCTGTTTTCTTTGTTTAAATCAAATATTTAAGAAGAAATTTTTTTGTTACTTAAGCTATTTCAGAACACAGAAAATGATGAGCACCAGCCTAAGTTATGCACTTATACCAATATAATGGCATAAATGAACAGGTAGTCGCAGAGAAACTCGTTTGCATGATAATTTACTGTGTGATGAAAGCAGTGTTTGAAATTAATGAAGGAGCGAGGAATTATTCAAGTAAGAGAACAATTGACTTGCCATTTAGAAAAAAAAGTCAAACCTCTACTTATATCATGATAGAAATTCCAGATGAACTTAAGATTTTCATAAAGTTTTTTTAAATGTATCCAGAAGACTAAAAGGAAAAGATGGTTGTGTTGGTCTGGGTTGACTAGAAAAACAAATTCATGTCCGACAGTAATCCATAAATTCTTTTTTAGACTAATGCAGCACATGCAATGATGCCGAATGCAGAAAGATCACAGGCCGGTGAGTAGAAGGTCTTGTGGATCCAGTGGCAGTGGAAGCATCTCAATGCAGGTGCGGGTCTCCACGTGTCTCCCCCAACTCTCTCAGTGTCTCAGTATCAGGGAAAGGAAGGTAAAGAAGCACTGGGTCTGGCCTCCAGTGAGCTATTTATCTCCACCATACCTCCAAATGAGGTCATCAAGCTGAAGATATAAAGTTGTAAAAATTCTTTAGGACAAAATCATAATACAGATTTAAAGTATGACTGGCAAATTGAAAGGAATTATCTATAACTTATAAAGTGTATCTTATATCTATATTATGTAAAATAAAACATGCGTACAAAATGGTAAGACCAATTGAATAGAAAAATGATAAATATTGTCTGTTAGTCTGGGTAAACTAGGAAAAGAAACCCGCAGGAACATATTTATAAGGGAGAGTTTTATATAAAGGGTAAGTGCATATCAAGAAAACATCCCAATCAGTGCTGCCTAAGCCCACAAATCCAACATTAGCTTATATGTCAAACACCAATCTACAATGTCCACCTCCATCTCACAAAACACAGGCAATGATGTCGGCTGCAGAGGGAAAGCCAAATCAGTGAACATGTAAGCACCTCCGTGCTGACAGGGGTCTCCACGCAGCTGCATAGCTGCTCCACCACCCAGGGCTGCCTCAGGGTAGGTCCAAGTGGTTTTTCCTCAGGGATGTCTTGCCTGAATGTCAGCTGAAGCAGGGAACTGGCTAAGGCAGCTGCACCCTGGCCCAACCATCAGAAGGCAAGAGACCAGAGAACTGGAAAGGCGAGACTCAATCAGCCATTTATCTCTGTGTCCTTCAATTGATCCCAAATGTGTTTATTGGCCAGGTTGGCACAATACACTGTAACTATCTCAGATTGGCAGTACGCAGTTAGCATAATAAACACAAATGTTCAATATAAATGAAAATATCTAATCTACTGATAGTCAGTGAGATATAAATATTTTAAAACTATTTGATTATAAATATGGAAAGATCCCACAACCACCAGAGGGCAGTGGGTGCCCCCATTTTTTTCCCCCAAAAATGGAAAGAGTACCCATTGTGGGTGAGATGTGGAAAATGGCTGAGTGCTCTCATGTACTTTGAACAGAGAACTTGGTAATTATTTGGGTGGTGATTACAAAAGCATTCTGGGAGGGCAATTGATAATGTTTAGCAAAACTTGATTGCATCTTTTTGATGCACTGTTTCAAAATTTAAGAGGCTAGATGTACATGGTGTAAAATATGAAAATAAAAATAATACATAAATTATCAAGGGTTCACGAGGGTGGCAGAGTGGAGAAAGATGGGGAAAAAAGAGGAGTTGATACTAAGGGGTCAGGTAGAACATGTTTTGGAAATGGTGATGGCAACAGATGTACAAATGTGCTTGATACAATTGATGTATGAATTGCCATGAAAGCTGAAAGAGACCTCAATTTTTTTTAAAAAAAGGAAGCTAATGGCAGTCTATTTTTAAGTATTAGTTGGCCATACTTAAACCTAGTTCTTAACTAGCTCATTACATATGTCAGATAAAGTACTTGTACCTAAAATAGATAACTAATACTTCTGAAAAATAAAACAATATAAATAGGGAAATAGTCATCACTTCAAAGAAGATACACAAATAGTTGACCAGCCCTTGAAAAGATAGTCAACATCACCAGAAATCCAAGCCAATTACTGGTAATTTTTGAAACTACCAGCAAACTGTTCCTCTATAGTTGGGATCAAGGATTAATGTTTACATTACTGCTTGCTAACTGATTGACTTTCAGAAGAATTTGGAGCTTAAAAGGGACCTTAGATATGGAATCCTTAATCCAGGGTTTCTAACAAATCAATTCTTCTGGGTTAGGTCATGACTGATGAAGCTATATCGGAACAGATCTGAACTTGTAAAACTTGGGTGTATAGGAGTGGGAAAAATTATGGGGCAGTGCTGCTGGAAAGGTAATTTCACTCTTAGAAAACAAAGGCAGTATGTATGTTGCATAGCAACCAAATCTCTTGATCGGTAGAAGTGGAGACAGCTGTTTCAAGCTGAGAGCTGAAGGCTGTCCATACCACTTGGGATATACGTTTCTCTCTACAGTCCTGGAAATAGTCCGATCTCCTGTATGAGCCTTACAAAAGGCTCACTGGCCTCTTTCGAGTCTCCCATTTCTGCCCTTTGAACAGTCATTTTTCCTGTTCCCCTTCTCGTTCAGGTTCACCTCCATCGTATGCATTGAGATCTGTTCCCGTTCCTGTGCATTGACCATGACAGAACTAATCTGAACTGTCTGAAACCCTGCATTAAACAAAACACACTGAGATCTCTCTGTGCTTCAGAAGAGAGCTGTTCCCTAATCAGCCTTAGTGCTCCAGGTATAGTTTGAACGAGGATCACTTGGAAGACGTGTTCCTCCCACTCCTCACCCTGCCCCCAGTCCCCCTCCTTCAGAGCTTCTGTGTCAGAGGATCCAGAGGAGACCCTGAGGTTTACTTGCCTAACAAGTTCCCAGGGGCTGCCGGCCAGGGACCACAGCATTGAGAAGGACTGCTTGAGGGCAGCATTGTGCAATAGGAAGATGCAAGCCACAAAGATGAGTCATGGATGTGACTCTTAACGACTCTAGAAGCTACAGGGAAAAGTAAAAAGATACAAGTGGAATTAAGGTTAATAGCATGCTATTTGATTGAACAGACCAAAGATGTCATTATTTCAACGTGTACTCGATATTTTTAAAAGTTATTACTGACATATTTTATAGTGAGCCTTCAAAATCTCATATGTATTTTATATTTATAGTCAACAAACAGACCTTGAAATATTTATAGACTTTTCTTTTCTGTCTTT
This sequence comes from Nesogale talazaci, assembly GCA_004026705.1. Classification (NCBI taxonomy): domain Eukaryota; kingdom Metazoa; phylum Chordata; class Mammalia; order Afrosoricida; family Tenrecidae; genus Nesogale; species Nesogale talazaci. Next base: position 13,283 of record PVJH01011489.1, on the reverse strand, counting down.
GGTTTTGTTTTCTTTCATTGCTTTCGTTTTGCTCTGTCTTGCTTTTGTGAATATCATTATCTCTGCATGTCTATCTAGATGCGTAGGATAAACAATCTGGAGGAAAAAGGAATGGGATTGAAGGTTGAGAGGGAATGAAGAGGGAGAGGCAGGGAAAAAGAAGTGAGTGTTAATAACCCTAGGGACAGGGAACAACAAGTGATTTAAAATCAATGGTGAGGAGGATGTACGAGGGCTGGTAGGGCTTGATCAAAGACAATGTAACAGAGAGGAAATGCTGAAACCCAAATGAAGGCTGAACACGATAGTGGGACAAGATGAAAGTAAAAGAAAACAGAGGAAAGAAGTAGGAGGCAAAAGGCATTTATAGAGGTCTAAATACAGGTATATAAATATACTTATACATGACAATGGCAAAATAGACCTATGTACATATATTTATAGGTGGGTTATTCTGGGTACACTAGCAAAACAAATCCACGAAAACTCATATGTATAAGAGAGGGTTTTATATGAAGGATAAGTGCACATCAAGAAAATATCCCAACCCAGTGCTGCCCAAGTCCACAAGTCCATCATTAACCCGTATGTCTGACACCGATCCACAAAGTCCTCCATATTACAAAACACATACAATATCACTGACTGCAAGAGGAAAGCTGAATTAGTGAATGTGTAAACATCTCAGCACTGGCAGTGGTCTCCATATGGTTGCTCTAGCACACACGGCTGCATCGGGGTAGGTCCATGTGGCTTCTCCATAGGGATGTCTTGCAGGAAATGAGTCTTGCCAGCAGAAGCAGGGAACTGACTATAGCAGCTGCACCCTGGTCCATCCATCAGAGAGCAAGAGACCCAAGAACTAGAATGGCGAGGCTCACCAAGTCATTTGTATCTCCACTCTTCAACTAACCCTACATGTGTTTATCGACCAAGTTGGCTTGATAAACATTATCTCAATAGTTTTAGTATTAAGGTAGCAGATGGATGTTGAGCCTCTGAGGAGCTGATACCAAGGGCTCAAATAGAAAGAAAATGTTTCGAGAATGATGATGGCAGTAAATGTACAAATGTGCTTGACACAATGGATGGATATGTGGATTGTGATAAGAATTGTACTAGCCCTCCATAAAATGATTTTCTAAAAAAGTTATTAGTGACATATTTGACATTTCTTATTTTACAGTGATCCTGTATTTTATATTTATAGTCTAGCTCAATTTTGACTAGCCACATTTCCAAAAACTACTATATACTTAATGATCTCCAGTGACTGTTGGCTATGGTGTTGGACAGTGTAGCTTTAGGACAGATTATTCCCAAATGTATGATACCACACTCAGGGATTGGGGGTGGGGTGGGGGGGGGTCTCAAGTGATCCAGCAGATAACTATACTTTATCCTGGATTATGGACTCTAGTACATTTTTTTTTAATTACTGGGGATACTGAGTACTTTTCTTTTCTGAAAAGGGTGCCTTAAATATTATATAATTTAATTTGTCCTTACCATTTTTCTGTCCCAACATTCTTGAAAAGTGCAATACATTTCCAATAATAATGGAGCTTATGAAGGCTATATTTCCTGGGAAATTTACACACAAGGTCAGTTCATCTACTTGCATGAGGGTCTGCGAGAAAATATATTGGAGCTGTTTTAATAGACTTGACCCAGTTTTTATAGCTTTCGGCAGGAAGGTCAGTTCCAGGTGTAGCATATTCTACTGTTCACTGTGACCTAAGATCTGAAGCCTGTATATTCCCAGAGACTTGCTAGAGGGAAATGAAGAGGGGCAGAAAACACTGCTTCACAGTGGCGTCAAGCAAATGGGGCACTAAGATCATTGCAGCACAAGGACCAATTACCACAGAACACTATGCTAGTCTTAGGGGAGGGTGGTAGAACAGTGAGGAAGTCTGAAAGAAGTGTTCTGGTTCTGTGAGTACCGGGGCGATTGGGACCATGTCTGGAATGGGGCCAAGGGCAATATAAATGAGGGACAGAGCCAGCAGCACCTAGCTTATTTTTGTCAGGGTGACCCCACTGTATGGATCATTTGACTTGTTTGTTTGTTGTTGTTACAAAGGAACAGGAGACAGAATGGTTAAAGATATCAGAGAAGGCTGGCCCTGGGTGTGGAGAAATGGGAGACCGTGCAATGGGGATTCCTTTTGAGCATTCTTAGCTTTCCTGCAGACCTCTTGCACCTCATATGGAGTCACCGCCCATCTGGGAGGAGAGGCTTGTGTTGTGCTACAGCATTGAACGCATTTTCCTCCAGACTAACAAGAAAGGTCTGGTGATCAGCCTCTGGAAATCGCAGTGGCTGATGAGCCATGGTCACGAGGTCATGTTGTTGTTTTAGACATGGTTTTGCCAGGAGTTAGGGGCTGACTCTTGGCCTCTAAGACAATGGAGGTGGAGGCAGAGAGGGAAGGACAGAGGGGAATGGAAGCAGGACAGTGAGAGAAAAGACCCAGGATGAGTTAGAGGACTTCAGGGCAGAGATGTGGGTGCTTGGAGGACTTTGGAGAGAGGGCGAGTGGCAAATTTTGACTTGAACCAGAACCATGGTGACCTTGGGATGGAAGGCTTATCACTTGGGCTCGGTTCTATAGGGAATTGGAGAACAGAACCCTTGAGAATTCTTAAGCAAGACCACATAGTCATGACACTGCTTTTTCAAGGAAAATAATTTGGCAGCTGCCTGCAGGATAAGGTATTTTGAGAAGAGACAAGAATGCAGAAGATCAGCTGCAAGGTCCTTCAGAGGGGAAAGGAAGGTTCGGTCTGGACATGAGTGGTGACGAGGCAGAGGTTTGGGGAAGCCAGGAGAGCTGGCAGGAGCAGAGCAGATGGCACGTACATTGTGTGGTCAAATGACTGCCAGGGTACCACAGAAGGCAAGAAAAAGAAAGGCTGAATGATAAGGGTTAAAAGGGGGTCAAAGATCAGGGAAGTGTGAAAAGGAGTGGACAAGTGGGAAGCAATGATGCGTGGGTGTCCTGCTGAAAATGTAATCTCACTCTTAGAAAACAAAGGCAGTGTGTATGCAATGGCATAGCAAATACCACTTAGCCAAACAAAGGTAGTAGGTGTGCATAGCAACCAAATGTCTTGACTGGTAGCAGTGGAAATAGCTGTACCAAGTTCGAACAGGAAGACTGGTCATGACACTTGGAATGCATGTTGCTTCCCATAGTCCTGGTGGTAAAAGGAAAGAGGCTGCAGGAAGACAGGCTGCACCAAGGCTTTGAAGTAGGGCAGGTCTTACCAGGATGATATCTTCAATGAAGACAAGAACACTTTCAGAATGGCTTCTCAGAGACATTAACTAGAATGAACTGACCCAGACTTGGGTGTTGCTCCCTTATGGAACGGTGCATGGATTCTGAAGGCGAACAGCGAAGGCTGTTCTCTGACCGTTTCCTGGTAGTGACTGGGAGAACCGTGGGCAGCCTAACACGTGTCCTTTCTGAGGCAGTCTTATTCTGTGATGGTAATATAAATATCCCTGTTGCTTGGAAACATCTTCCACAGGCTTCTGCTGAGAGCCAAAGAGAGGCTAACACCGAAACGGGGCAGCTCTGTTTGAAAAAGATTGAACATTGTAGCCACAAAGCAGATGATCCTTGAAGAGGTGACAGTCCTCCCTCTACCTACATCCCTTCTCTGTGCCCTTGGGCAGGAGAAGTGACCTTTTGCTTCCCCCACCATCCTGGGCAGGACCCCATCGCCTAGTACATCCCTGGAAGCAGCTGGTCTGTGTTTGATGCTCCCAGCTTCAGGTATCACTGGCATGAGGCAGGTGTCTGCATCACTCCCAAATGACAGCTCCCGAGCCCAGACCCAGAGAGTGGCTAGAAATGACAGCAAGAAACATCTACACTTGCCCTTCACAGTGTGGCGAAGGTTTCCCAGCAAAATTGCCATAGGAGGGCCCTTGTTACCCTCGAAGTATGAGCAAGTGCGTTGTCGCGAAGTCAAAGAACTTCCTCAGCAGAGCTTGACTGGCCTCTCTCTCAGCCGGCTTTTCCGCATTCTGAAACCTTTTCTGGTAAGCCCCCATGATGACCCTGTGCCCTTTGAGAAAATCTATCAAGGTTACCCTTCTGGGATCCCCCAAAACCATTGCCTCGAGTTTAACTGACCCAGAAGATTCCCTTGGAAGCCATTGCTAGAATTCAGTCCCCACCCCACCCCTTTTTTTAAAGGCAACCAAATGAGATGAAGACCTGTGTGTATTACCTAGCAAACTTGTCTGCAACCACCCACAGATCACAGAGACGTGCTTAAGCACATTTTGTATGGAATAAACACGTGTGGGTACACACTGGAACCCTAGAAGCAATACTTTTTGACTTACACATGCGTACATATATATTTGTTTATTTATGTATGGTATGCATTGTGGAAGGAAGATAGTAGATTTGTGACTGTCTCATTTAACTCTCTGGTGCTTACTTTGTTTCCCTAGAAAAAACGTCTAACCACCTTGGACTACTGACAAACACTCCCTTCAAGTGTCCCAGTTCTTCCAGAAGCCAACATGAAGTAACCAAAATTTTCTAAGCCAAGATGTGATTACCCCAAATTGCATATTATTTGCATAATTAGGGATGCAGGGATTTTTCTCCTCCTTCTGTGGGAGAAACCCAACCACAGAACCTTTACAGATCTCATCTCGCATTGAATTTCTTGCCTTCCGCCCATTGTGGCCCTGAGAAGTTTCCCCGCATCATATCGTCTCATCATCCTCCAGTCTCCAGCCATTCTTTCATAAACATTCCAAGCCTCCACCATGCACTGCCGCGGGAAGTTCCTGCTCTTTCAGAAGATTCTAGAGGGCTCCAGGGAGGGATTTCTTGCTGCTGCCTCTCTCCCTGGCATGCTTCCAAAATAAATTCCGTTTCCTCCTGACTCCCACAGGGCTCCACCTGAACGTCAGTGGTTCATGAGCTCCTGGCAAGGAGGAGAGTTGAGCAGAAAAGACAAATGCAAACCTTCTAACTACGACATTTCTCCGTCAGTCATTCCATTTGGCAATGTGTCTGTCTCTCATTCTCAGCAGTCAGCCTGGTGCTGGATCCATGTTTCACTCCTATGAAGACCAGCTTAGCTCTGCTTCTGGGTCCGGGTGCCAAACTACAGAGGAAAGGGAGACTGCAGTCATGGAAGCAAACCCACAGCAGTGAATGCTGCCAGCTCCTGACTCTCAGTCTAACGAAGATACATTTTTCACTTTATGAAGAAGAATTTCACCTTCCTTCCTAACCACTTTCTCCATTTCACATTAGTCTAGGCCTTATCTTGACTGAAAAGATCTTAATACTTTCACCAATAAACGAGATGTTTTTTTCCCCAAAATCAAAGTCAACTACTTACAAACTGATTTTTGTCACTATAATAAAAACATTAACTTTTCTGCTATTTCTATTCTTTTTTCTGTTCAATGGAGTACATTCACACATGCACACATGACTATTTCTGGGGTAAGAGAACCTGTGAAAGAGAGAGCCCCAACAGGGAAATTCAGGATAGCTGTTTGTCAAGCATGAAGATATGCACACTCATTAAACTATATGAAAGGAGATGATATAATACAAAGATACATGCTGGAAACCAGACAAATGAGAGACTTCTCTTCACATTCAAGTCTAGCCATTCATATTGTATTGATGGGCATGCTACTAAACTGTATAAAGAAAAAACATACCTATACCACAGACGGTTGTGAAAAATGAGAATAGTTATACAAAGTACTTGACATGCAGTAAAAAAGGAACATACACATACAAAACAGTGACTGTCCAACAGATTCAGACCCATGACAACTGCGTGTGTTGCAGAATACTCCTTGAGGTTTCAAGGCTGAGACCAAGGGGAAACAATTGCTAGGACTTTCTTTCAAGCCACCTCTGGGTAAGTTTGAACTACCAAGAATAGAGGACACCTAGTTAAATTTCAATGTCACATAAAAACAACCATCTTTCAGATTTAGACAGCCATCTGTATTCTAGCTGACAACTTTAAACTAGAATAATCTCTTCATAGATCCAATGACAGAGGCAGTTACATAACCTCTTGTTGACTTGTAAAGGGGTAGAGTCTAGCCTGTCAATCAGGTCATAGCCAATGAGGCCTCTGTGTGGATATGCCTTCTCCTGAGGATTCTGGGAGCTTCTGTCTTTCTCCCTGAAGGGAGGACACACAGTTCCTGTGAGGCATTTCTGTTGAGAGCCCTGGAGCTGGAGAAGTCATGTGGAGACCCCTGCCAGCGCTGAGATGCTTCCACTGCCATTGGATCCACAAGACTTTCTACCCACTGGCATGTGATCTTCCTGCATTCTGCATCATTACATGTGTTTCATGAGTCTAAAGAGAGATTTATAGACTGGTATCAGACATACTGGCTAATATTGGACTTACGGACTTGATTTGGACTGGGCTGGGATGTTTTCTTAAAATACAATCACTCTTATATAAAGCTTATATACACATGAGTGTCTATGAATTTGTTTCTCCAGTCCACCCACACTAACACAGATACCAACCCTGTAATGTCTCCCATTGCTTCCTCAATAAAAGCTAGATTCCTGGCCATAACCTCCTGCTACCCTTCTTGTCATAGCTGGACATCCTCGCTCTGCTCCTTCTACTTCATCAAGTGAGCCTTCTTCTAATTTCAGTGGTTAGGCACCATGAAGTTGGTTCTGCTTTATAGAGACCCCGTGTACAACAAAACAAAACAGTGCCCAGCTTTCTGCCACTCTTACAGTTATTGCTATTTGAGTCCATTGTTGCAGCCACTGTGGTATTAAGTCTCCTTGAATGCTTTCCTCATCCTCACTGACCTACTTTACCAAGCAGGATGTCCTTCTCTGGGGACTGGTCTCACCTGATGACTTTCTGCCTTTGAATCAATTCTAACTCATAACTACCCTACAGGAAAGGGTAAAACTGCCCCTCTGGCTTTCTGAGACAGTGACTCTTCACAGGAGTAAAAAGCCAGATCTGTCCCCAGTGGAGCTTCCAGTGGTTTTGAACTGTGAACCTCTCCGTGAGCAGCCCAAAGCTTAACCCCATCAACTCCTGGGGTGCCCAAAGTCAGTCTCATTAAGCTTGTTTCTAAGGAGCATTTTGACTGTACTCCTTCTAGGATTTGTGTGTACTCTAGCAGTCTATGGTGTAATCAGTATTTCTCACCAATACCTTAATTCAAATGCATTCATTCACTCTTCATTTTCCTATTCATTTGTCCAGTTTTCAGATGTCAATGAAAATGCCGCTGTTGGGGTCAGGAAGAAGGAACTTCTGAAGAAATTGGTTAATAGAAACCTTCCTCTTCTTAGCCCCAGAGTAGGCCACTGGCTGTGCTGGTCCCTCAGCCTAGAATTCTTCCAGATCTTCGCCAGATTGTCTCCTTGCCCGTCAAGCCTCAGCTCATTGCTCTCTCAAGCAGAACCCTTGGCTGACTCCCCGATTCAAAGCAGCTCCCCCATTGACCTTTACTTCAAGCCTGTGCTGTGTTTTATTTCTTTATCACACATATCCCACTCCCAGAATCTCCTTCACTGAGCTCCAAGAGATCAAGAAAGTGGTCTAACCTTTTCCCTGTTGCAATCCCAGAGTGGGGTGATTCTGACTCCTGGTGCCATGGAGTGGAGTGGAACAGCTTTGGCCTTTACCTTGCCTGCAGGGGTGCACAATGGGAAAGAGAGGGATAACGAGTGAAGCTGTGCCGTAACCACTTACGTCAGGTAAGGATGAGCCAAACTAAAACCAAACCCCTTACTCACCTTACTTCACATTCCATGGTGAGCCTGGAGAACAGGAGGGAATTGCTTCATCGGGCCTCCAAGGCTGTAAATGTTTGTTTGTTTGTTTGTTTTTTGGGGGGGGGCATCACTGCCCTCAGGTGGTGGGAGTAGGAGATGGAGCTGGAATCGAACCTCCATCCCAGTGGGCCGCAGTCCCGCGCACCACCACTACACCACTGGGGCTCAGCCCCAAGGCTGTAAATGTTTAGAGAGGCCGACTGTCTCCTCTTTTCATGAGTGGCTGGTGGATTCGAACCTTCCAATTAGCAACCGCCTGTGCCACAGCAGATCCTCAGCATTTAGAATAAAGTCAGGGACTTTACAGGCACTTAACTCAGTGTGTGTGGAATGATTGACTCAGACTCCTGCAGTTGAGCAAAAGGGTAGGTCTTTTGTCCTTTCACACCATTGCTTTAACTGAGAAGACATACTGGCCCAGGGTAAACCATTTTTAAAAAGTCCCCGCATTCATTCTGGTTTAATTGTATTTTGCACTTTATTGACTTGTCTGGTCTAATAGACTAAGATTTCATGGTCTTTCTTTAAGAGAATAAAGCACATTGCAAAATGGGATATGTAATATGGCCTTTGCGCTACTCATAGCACAATACCTATTCATTATATGAATCATGTCTTTATGAAACCATGTTTATATACAAATATTTGAAATCACCCCTGGAAAAATTGAAGCACACGTCACAAAACTAGGTATTTCTGGGAATGAGCTCACAAGTGGTTATTTTTCTTTTTGTCTCATCAGCATGTAATTGTAATCATTTTCATCAGAAAAAATCAGGGTTTCAGTGAGGGATGAACTAGTGGTGGTTGAGTGGGTAAAAGAAAGATGATTTTCAGGGAATACAGGCAGAAAAAGAATGTTTGGAAATTGACTTTGGAAGCAATTGTACAATTTTGCTTGGTGTGATTAACCTATGGAACAATATGATATACCATATATACTCACGTATAAGCCGTTTTTCCAGCACATTTTTAATGCAGTTTTTGTGCTAAAATTAGGTGCCTCAGCTGAAATTCGGGCCGGCTCATTCTTGAGTATGTATGGTTTCAATTATCTCCCAATTAATAACAAATTTTAAACAAATAAAGAAAAAATGCAACCAACAGCATGTAAGAAAAAGCAAGTAAAGTCATTTTCACTTAAAAAAAAAAAAAAGGATTTGTCCATGCAAAACTCTTGAGAATTGAAATGAAGTACATCAAGGAATGTGAACTGATTATGGATGGAATGGCTTTTAAATGTACAAAGAGATGTTCATTATCAGAGAAACATAAATTAAGACTATTCTGAGATTCTGGGGGTTTTGTTTGTAAGTTTACCCGTTTGCTTGACAAAAATCCAAAAGGTTTAACATGGAATTGTTCAATAGAGCAAAGAAAGGAAAAACAGTAATCTTTCATAGCAGATAAAGCTAAAAATTATTTGCAATTCAAGCGTTTCCATCATAAATAAAGTTTTATTGCCACATAGCTGGGCACATTCATTCTCATATTGCCCAACATGGCTTTTGGACTACAGGGGGAGAGCTACAAGCAGTTGTACCCCAACTCGGCCGGCTGAATATCTGGAAGATGACTGTAAAATGTGTCAAGTGCGGAAATGGGAAGAAACTGAGGCATCCTGTTGCGTGAAACAACACCAGAACCCTCCCTGTTGAGTGATTTTGAGGCCACCTCTGTATTCTATGGACATGGAAGCCTCGAGCCCTCACTAGCAGCCGCCTCAATAAGCCCCCTTGGCAGGGGGACCATGTACTCGTGTGTGCTTGCTACGTAGGAACATCTTCCCGATACCGATGGGTAGCTATTGGGGCGGTTGGAGTTCTGGGGTGCTGCAAACCAAAAGGTTGGAATTTTTAGTGCACTCTGAGGCACCATAGAAGGAAAACCAGCCATTGGAAACTCCACGGAGCGCCCTTCATAGGATTCATATGAAACACTTGGGATTGCTAGCCGTCGAAACGTCAAAGCCAGCAACTGCTCATCGTAGTGTTTAGAACTGGCACGTAAGGGACAAGAGTGGAGGGAGGCTCTGACTCTGGCCCTTGACATGAGTGATCCCAAATCCACTGAACGTACGGCATGAGCAGCCTTTACATTGTGACCTCAAGGAGGACCTTCGTCACCTTGGAGTTCAGCTCGAAGGGCGAGACTGGACGGCCCTTGGGTGGTTAACTGTGCAGTGTTCACGGCGACACCAGCTTGGCCGCCCAAAATGACAAACTCACTGCCCTCCACCCTACAGCACAGGATGGAACTGCCCATGTGCGTGTCTCAGATCATAACTTTTATGGGAGCAAGAAAGCTTGGCTTTTCTCCCTCGGAGCATCCAGTGGTTTCGAACTGCTGACTTTGACAGTTAGCAGCCCAATGCATATCCACGATAGCACTAGGGCTCCTGTAGAAATAAGGGCAGGAGCCGCTAAGGGAGTGGGCAGTGGGAAGTTACATGGAGCCGGACTGTGGGGCTCCTTTTCCAAATCTCTTCAGCTCAATCAAGTTGATTCTGACGCGTGAATTACCCTACAGGACGGGGTAGAACTGCCGTGTGGGTTTCCCCAGGACTAGCTCTTGACAAATAGAGAAAGCCTCCCTTTCTCTCGTAGAATGTCTGGTCATTTGGAACTGCTGGCTTTGTGATTAGAAACCTCACACGGACCCACTATGCCACCAGGGTGATGTTTCCTAACTTCGTTTTAGCGTGCTAAATGACCTTTCACAGCTGGCACTGGATACGGCCATGATGAACAGACACTGCTCAGCGGGCCCCCATCATCTGGTGCCCCGGGAAAACCTAACAACAATAACAAAGTAAAAGACAGAAAAACTCCATCGAAAAGAAAGTAGAAAACATTAAAGACTAGAACAAAATTCAAAGGCCTCAAAAAGAGATCAGATGATATGGTGTTAAAATTTGAACCTATCTGCATCTGCCATAATCAGCTTTCCAAGCACTCTGCATGATATAATTTGAATGAGCTGATCTGATCTGACATGATCCATGGGGCGAGGAGATTCACAGGAGGTTTAATCTATGTATATCTTGCCTTCATTTATTATTTAAGTGGAACAACTTTCAAATGGGTTGAAAGAAAGATCACATGATTAAGATCTGATATTTTAACTCTCTGCCATCATGACTTTAAAATGCTCTCTCTGTCTGATAACAAGGTTATTCACATGCCCTGACTATGGTCAGGAGGGGTTCACTGGAGGTTTAATCTCAGTGTGGAGTCTGCACATGGATTTTGGGTTTCTACAGGTGCCCATAGCATTCTGCAAACCGGCTGTTCACAATGTAAGCTGTAGTACTATTTACCTTTCCTGTAACCCCTATTCCCAGTCACTTAGCGCTCCTGCCATCAGGTGTACTGAGGCTCACACTCATGGAAGTGAAATCCATTGGGTCCCATTCCTTATCAGTAACTCATTCATGTGCAAATCCTGGAATCTGTGTGCTTTCTGCCACCACAGCCTCACTTCCTGGGCAGCCACCACTTTCTAAACTTTCCTCCTCTGACTCATCGGCACCACATAGATGAACCCCTTTCCCTCACACACATCCTGCAGATGGCCTTCTTTCCCCATCCCATGGCCTTTCATCACAGCTCCCTTGTGTTGACTTCTGTGGGATATGACACGTCTCTCCCCTTTCTTGTACAGGCTGGATTTCAGGACAGTGCTTCCCCAAGGTCGCTCTGCCTCACTCTGGTTATCTCACGATCTCTCGCCTCTTTGCTGGCTCCCCTTCTTCCCCCACTTACCAACAGTGAGCAGTTTCTGATGCAGCAGCCAACTCCCAAACTCCCCTCCCCCCCTCCTAGAAGGCGTCAGGGCTTCAACCATCTCGCAGAAGCCCTTCTGTGTCAGCCATGTCAGCAGGTGTTTCCCAGACGAACACCTTGAGTTAAGTAAACCAGTAGCCGAAGAAGTGGGTGTGCCATTCCCAAGGAGTGCCTCAGAAGACAGCCTGGACTTCCTGCCAGAATCAATCCCCTAACTGAATGTAAGCGGAGGAGGCCTGTCCCTCATGCAGATCCCCACACTCTTGGTCTGGCCCCATCTGCATGGCCACCCTGACAGCATTGTCTCCAGGACACCATCCCTCGGCAGAACTTTGCGGTTGATCTCTCAAAAGAAGTACTCACTCTCACTCTTACTCTGAATGGGAAAGGTGAGGGCTGTTTCTACGACAGTGGGGACACAGGGACTGACTACCTTACCCTTATGTGGGCGTGTCAGAGGAATGAAATTTGAGGTAGAGGAGGACCGTCTCGGCATATTGATGAGTTTCCTTAATAACATCGGAGAGTCTCAGGCCTGCCTTTGTACACATCCCATTTGTCTGTGAATTCGCAGTCAACAATAGGCGCAAAACAACTAGTTAGCATGCGTTACACTACGTGTTGGCGATACCAACAATCAAAGCATGTCTTCTGCTTCAAAGAGCTCCCTCTGGTACCGACACCATCACATGTCAAACTAACTGTAGCACAACGTGAGGTGGCCCTTTAGAGAGAGTACAAAGGGCTATCGTATGTGCCATAGTGTTTAATGATCCATAAAGTGTTTCACACTCAGCACTCCATTTAATACTAACACTTTCAGGTGGATGGTGAGAGTGACATTGATTCCTTTGGACAGAAGAAGATATCAAGTCATAAAGGATTCAAGTCGTTTGCTTCGAATTATGTGTCTGACTGTGAGGTTTTTTGAGTGGGAAATACCACGGTTCTTGGCTTCACACGAGAGAGAATCCACACTGAAGTCCGTTTGTGGTCCACAAGGGTTTTTATGAAGGGGAGGGGGAGGTTTCAGGTTTTACAGTCTCAAAAGAATACACTATTTCAGGGAAGCCTGCCAAGCCACGCCAAAGGCGCAGCGGGGTTCACAGCTAGACAAGAACAACCTCGTGGGACAACAGGTCCTGGTGTGTGGAGCTGAGGCCACAGGACGAGTGAGTGAGCTGAGAGCTCTCCCTCCCACCTGCCACTGACCTGACTGCAGGCTGGGTTCAAAGGAGAGCAGAGAGCGGCCTTGGGTATTTCAAACCTCTGGCTGGGGAGCCGGGGCTGATGGTCTTCCTTAACCCCGTTGACCGTGGTGGAGCCCACCTGGGTGATGTCATGAACCTGGGCCTAGTTTAGACCACCCAGGTGTCCCTCCCTCCTGGCTGGGGGCTTGAATTGGAGCATGCTCAGTTAAGGGGACCTCCTAGGTATTTAATGCCCACCTGATTCCTTCCCCACCTCCTCCACAGGGGCTTTTGCAGGCATGGGAGGGCCAGCCCCCTGCCCCTATATCTGGCTACCTCACGTGACCAGGTGGCTGAGAGCCTGCACTTGAACCCCTCTGGCTCAGCCTATAGCACAACAATACGCTCGCTGCCTTCGACCTTGGCTTCCTCCTTTGTAAAAGGTGCTGCGAGACTGTTTTTTTTTTTTT
>PVJH01011488.1:0-68579 GCA_004026705.1 Nesogale talazaci | reverse complement strand
CTCCTGAGAGCCGCCACTGGATTTGAACCGCCAAGCCCTCGGCCTGCGGTCCCGCACTCAACCACTTACACCACCAGGGCTCAGCCCACTTCATCTTTTAAGGATAATGATAACATGAACTAAAAAAATAATTACGAAATAGAAAGGAAAAAGAATCACTTGAGTAAAGATGTGCTTATTGTTATTCTCCAATTTGCTACTTCTATGCTCTAGAATAAAACGTAATTTCCACTATCCATTCTATAAGGAATTTTCTCCAACTGCTTACGTTAATGATAGTTTTCATGCATTCAATTTTTTCTAAATCAATGGCTTCACTGATATATTTTAAACTTAAGGACTACACTGGTAAACTACATCAGAATAAACGAAATCTACTGTAAGTTTTCATTTCTAAACTGTGACCAAAGGTTGTTTTATTTTACTTGCTTTAAAATAAATAATAAAAACAACACCCCCAGAATCCTGCTACTCAGAAAGAATACTTTCAGACAATATTTTATGTATAGGTGACTTATATGTAAACTATTAGAAACTTAAAAATTAGTAATTTTACTTGAATTCATAAAAAGAAACTAAGAAACTGTTTTTCAAAACAGAAATGCCATTTTCCAAAAGATCCTTCTATGCTAAAAAAAAGTTTGTAGGGTTTCTTTTCGTTTATTCTTCATGTTTCCAATTTCATTTAAAAAAAAGTACAAAAAATTTGCACTTCAATTTTTCTTCCTCAGATTACTTCCTCATGACTGTTATCTTCACGCCTGATTCTACCCCAATTTGGAGCCAGTGCTTTCTATTTGTCCCCTTTGAACAGTTTCCCGTTTCTCATAATTATGTTTTTTAAATCATACAGTCAACATGCTATTAGAGGACCAAGAGACGCAAACCGCTGAAATAGCTATGATACAAATGTAAGATGTAAAAAAAGTGACAAAGTGTCACATTTCAAGAAGATCTTTAAAAGTACCTTTTTATTCTGATTTCTACTGGGAGGGAAGTTGAAGTCATTGATGCTTCCATCATGTTTTCGTGGGAAAAAGGGGCGCTGGACTAAAAAACAAAGAGATCATCAGTGTTTGCAACTACACAATTATTGAAAATTTTATTTGTTAAAGAATGCTATACATGCTTGACTAAAACCCCTGCTATTCCACGCCTGCTAGAATAGTTCAAATTCAAATAAATTACAAATAAGTACTTTTCAAATGAATAGATATTGATGAAATTACACGTCCCTGCTTCTGCACCGAAGCAGAGACACAGATAATCAAACCCGGTGAAATTCCTTGCAGTTACTTCGAATATTAAAACTGAAACAGTGAAATCCCTGACAGCTCCAAAAGCAGCAATCTAGCAGAGGGAAAACCCAACCTTCCATTGCCTTTTTCCATGGCCTCAGCCAGGGGAACCCACTGCCACTTGGTGAGTTTTACTGTTCTTGTTCATCTACCTTACAGTTAAATCCTATCACACCAGGCAGATGACGGAAACGGTAACATGAATGTCACTCCCCTGGCACCAAACCTGTCACACGAGCCGCAGGCAAAGTTCCCTCTAACGGTGTACGACTCTACCACAAACTGCCCTCCAGTCCCAGGGTCGTCTCCATTTTCCAAGCGTCTGCCTCGGGGACATCCAGATATGTCCGCGGCTCGTCCCCTTCCTTAGGAAGGAAGCCTTATGAGGATCACCGATTTAAATCCGTTCTTCCCTGCTACACCTGCCTGCAACACGCTTTACCTCCTCAGGCACAATCTAAGCAGTCTGTCCCCACCTTCAGGAGCTATTACGCCACATAAGGATTTTTAGCATTTTTAACCCCGGCACAGATGTCCAACAAAAATCTAACATAGATGAGCACGTGGTGAGTCCGGCACGGCGTGGGGCGTTAACTCCAGTAGCGCGCCGAAGAATCGGGAGAGAGAAGAATTGGAGAATTGATCGGATGGCTGGAAGAGCGGTGACGAACGGGGCGAACCCACGAGGGGAAGAGCCTACCGGCGGGGTTGTGGGGCCTCTGCTGGTGAGGAAAGGCTTTTGGAGCCGGTCTCCAGTGCCATGAGGTCGAGGTCTGGTAATTCCAGGGAGGCTGGGCGCTGAGCGGAGGCTGAGATTCCAGAGGGGACTGGACGTCGAAGGGGGGCTGCGACCCGGGAAGCAGCAAGGCGTCGAAGGGGGGCGGCGCCCCGGGAGGTTCCGGAGGCTCGTGGCGGGGCTGCGCCCCCCACGTGTGGGACGAGGCGGGCGGCGGGGGGGGCGGCGGCATCATGGTCCAGAACATCCAGTTGTCCGGCATCCGGCCTGTAGCACGCAAGGGCCCCAAAGTGGGGGTCAGCTCCGGGGGTGGAAACCATCCCGCAGGCGTCACGAAGCCCCCAGTCGGCTCAGCCATGCTACTCTGCCTGCCGAGGAATCTCGCCGGCGAGGTTGGACCAGGTGTGTGGCGTCACTTCCTGTTGTCGAGCGTTACACGGAAAAGCCAATCACAGGCCGCCACGTCATCCGTCCGTGCCGGAAAAGCTTCCCGCGTTGGCGGTGGGTTCCCGTGTTGCCTTCGGTTAGCTCGAGCGGTGCGGGGCGAGGGGTCGTGCGCGGCCTCGGCTTCCGCCGCGGCGGATGGCGAGGGACTTGATCGGGCCGGCGCTGCCGCCCGGCTTCAACCCCCGCGGGACCTCGGAAGACGAGGAGAGGGACCCGAGCCCGGGTAAGCGGCGGCGCGCCCCCCGCCAGCCCCTCGGTGGCCGGCTCCTGCTCTCCGAGGAGAGAGGCCTGGGGCCTGGAGGAACGGCAAGTAGGCGTGCCGACGTGCCCTCTCACGCCCTAGTCTTGGAGGGGGAGGGAGAGGGGGACGATTGTGGGGTACCCCTCAGAAAGTGGGGTGCGTTGCGTGACCTTTGGCCTGGAAATCCTAATGATGATACCTTGTTATTTAGCGCTGAGAGCCGGCAGATTAGTCATTGGGCGTACTGGTTACCCCTTGAGCTGCCATCCGCCGTGGGAACCAGCAGCCCCGCGGATAAGTCTTTCCCTTCCTGTAAAATCAGTCTCGGAAACCCACGGGGGCAGTTCTGTTAGGTCCCATGTAGGGTCACGAGTCCGAATTGACTGATGACTGTGAGAGGTTGTTTTTTATAGTGTGTTTATTCGAGTTGGAGAATTAGGTAAAGATTACTATTCCATGTCACAAATGACAAAACTGAGGTCGTGACGAATACCCAGATTACACGACAAGTAAGCGGTAGAACCTTAATTAGAACAATGGAACCCGTGGCCCTAACCTCTGTGCCATACTTACTGCCTTAGGTACAAAAACTAGGGGTGGCGGGGGACTCAAGGAAGAGTCTTCTGATTGCATGCTTCAGAGCGGCGCCCCTAATATCCCTCACGTCATTGTATGACACATAAGCCCAGTGTTGAGGCCAGACCAAGCACCTGCACCTGTGCTCAATGCTCTCGGCTCTTTCTGGCGACCTCATTCTTTTGGCACTTCTTGATAACACCCTGACAGCCCTTGCCATTCTTCATTCAAACCTTTCCACACTCTCCCTGGCATTCCTCTGCCTTCTTCCTACCTGTGCTACTTGCCAAATAAATGCTTCTCACTCTTTACTGTGTGCATTATCTCCTTTAAAGTTCATTTTTCTAAATAGTTGATTGGGATTTGCATTCTAGCTGGAGCAAAATGAATGAGTAACCTCTCCATGTTGTCTGTTGACTACGTTTAAGCAATGTTTCTACCTGGGGTTTTCCTCTAGCCTTTTCAAAGACCATACCCTCCATAGGACACTTTTTAAAGCACATGGCTGCTGAATTAAAAGGTCAGCAGTTTGAACCCACCAGCTGCTCTGCAGGACAAAGATGGGAGTCTCCTTCCATAAAGATCACAGCTTTGGAAACCCTATGGGACTGTCTAGCTCTGTCTTAATCCATCTAAGGTTGAAGACAACTATGGCTAATCAAATCACCTACTTGAGTTCCTATGCATCTGTTGATTCTGGTTTACCATTTCCTCTGAATGTAGTGAAGGCAGGATTGACAGGCAAGCAATCCCCATCAGTCAGATATTTTGTGTGTGTGTGTGTGTGTGTGTGTGTGTGTGTGTGTGGCATCATTGCCCTCTGGTGGGACTAGAAAGTCCATCCTTGCTCCTGGAGAGCTGCTGCTGGATTTGAACCGTCAACCCTATGGGCTGCAGTCCCGCACACAACCACTGTGCCACCAGGGTTCAGCCCAGTCAGATATTTCTATTGTGTGCCATTTTATTGTTTTGTCAGAAGTTTCTCTACCAGCTTCTCTTTGTTTCTTTTGTACCTCCTCTTTTTATCTCTAAACACTTCAAATGTGCTGCTGTGGCCAGGTTTTCTATACATTGGCATTTGGAATAGCACATAAGTCATTTGATTAACTCTGACATTGATGTGTCTACCATACCTTTTTGTCTTTAAGAAAACCAAAAAAACTTCACTACCATCGAGTCAGTGCTCACCCACAGCAACCTTTTAGGACAGGGAAGAATTCCCCTTAGGGGTTCTTGATACTGATACTGTAACTCTTGACAGGAATGAACAGCCTCATCCTTATCCCATGGAGTCCTTAGTGGTTTCAAACTGCTGACCTTGGGGTTAGCAGCCCAGCGCATAACTCTCTGTTACCAGGACTCCCTCTGTAAGAAAAAGGTAACAGGTAACTCTTTTGGCAAGTGGATCAATCAATATACAAACTATATGTCATTGGAGAAATTATATGCTGGTGAGAAGTTTGGGTACTGACATTGTGAATGTTCTAGGTGTGCTACATAAGGCACCATCTCTGCCTTTCTAGGGCCCATTTTTGTAATTTGGAAGGCAGAACCACTGTCCACAAAACAAACGATGTTGTCAATGACTGTCAAATCAGTTCTGAATCTTGGGGACCCCGTGTACAACAGAACAAAGTGCTGCCCGGGCCTGTGCCTTCCTCCCGGTGGTCATGTTTGAGCCAATGCCAGTAAAGTTCATACAGCATGACAGCCAGCCAGTGCTGTGAGTTCAGAGGGAAGGGAGAAATGCCGGCGGAGAGGGCTTGCTGGAGCAGTTGGGATTGGTTATGACACACACAACAACTCTGTCCCAGTTGCAGGACCTGCGTTGCCCCCTGATTATAAAAACAGTAGTTCTGATTCCTCAGACAGCGACGAAGACAGTAGTTCTTTGGATGAGGAAGAAAATCAAGAGTCTGAAGAAGACACTGGTCCACCTGCAAGGTCAGTCACTTACTTGAATGCTAAGCCAAGCTGGAAACCTGTAGAAAGAAGCTGGGACAGAGAAGGTCGAGCAGATTGGTGTTTACACATCCCAGAAGGCAGCCTTTGCATGTGACAGTTTGCCATGAATTCTGTTTTACAGAGAAATGCGCTCTAGTCATGTGTATCAGTGCCTGAAAGCAGATTTCTAATCTAAAGAGCTTTCTTAAGGTTAGTCAAGTGGCTAAAGTTCTTAAATAAACTACAATGTTTATTTTTATTTTACGTGGAGGTTTTTTAAGTAAATGAAAGACTATCAAGACTTTAAAAAATTTCATATGTTTTTGAAGAGCAGAGCATAAGGCAAGTTCCAGCCGTTTCTGCAGATATGGGGCCGAGACTGATGTCGGTCTTCCAAGTTGTATGTCCCTCCACCCTCGCCCTCTTTTTCTCTGTTGTCCCTCTTCACATTGACAAATACTACTTCACCCTTGTTCCCGTCTGATCAGCAATGTAGTTGTTGATTTGTTTCTCAAAGAACCTGTTGCTCAAAGGTGATATTCTTTACTAGTTAAACTAAACTTGTCTTTGGTTTAAAGAAGACTTAAGGATATTTTTGGTTTAAGGGTTAAGATTATTTCAAGGCAATAGTTTGGGGGTTCATTTAAGTTTCATGGTTCCAGAAAGTCAGAATTCTGTGAGAATTAGACATTCTGTTTTACATTCCACCGATGGTCCCGCACACACCCCAACCTCCCCCCCCCACCTCCACACACACACATACAACCCCCAAATCAATAGTATTCTCAGATAGACGCTTTGATCAAAATGGTCTGTCGTGATTGCCAGGCACCATGCTGTTCTGTTCTCATAGCAAAGACGTGGCTGTTCGGGGAGGCTGTGAGCCCCACAGCCCATATCCGTCTCATACATCCTGTGCTACAGACCTGATTCCTTTTTTCATGTGGCCATTTCCACTGTGGAAACATGACAGATATGTCAAGTCTTTGTTCATTGTTGGGTAATGGTTTTTTTTTTATCCACTTTAAAGCTTGTGAGAGAAACAGCAGTTTCAGTGCTTCCCTAAGTGAATCTAAAAGTGACTGTCATAAACTTCTTACTTAAAAACATCTAGCCAGGAGGCCATTCACCACTTCATTAAGTAGAATTATGAATACCACAGAAAGTATAGGAAATTGGGATTTGATGTATTATGGCTATTAACAAAAGTAACCATTACCTAACTATTGCTGGGCCAAAAAATGTCAGGAAAACCGTAGCATAGGAATCAGGGTGGTAGTCTTTTTTTTTTTTTTTTCTTGTTTGGCAAATTTTGCCCTTTTTGTTTAGATGTTTATTTGACCGGCTGCAGTTAAACTTCATTAAACTTGATCTTTGAGAAGAGCGTTCTGGATGTAGGCACAGATAAAGTTGTACTACTTACTGTATTCCTAGGAAGCAGAGGCGAAGGCATCACGGGGAGGACGACGATGATGGGTTCTTTGGACCAGCCCTTCCTCCTGGATTTACAAAGCAGGACGAGTCTCCTCCGAGGTGACACTTCTGTAGCCTTTCAGTCCGCTGGGTGCTAAGCCTCTCTACTTGTTGCTGTTGTTAAGGACTGTCCAGCAGAACCAAACACTGTCCACCCCTGCATCATCTTCACAGTTGTTATGTTTGAGCCCACTGTCGTAGCCACTGGGTCCATTCGTCCCGCCAGGGCCCTTCCTCCCTTTTTCTGCCTGCGTATGTCACTAAGCACAATGCCCTTTTCCAGCGACTGGGCTCTCCTGATAACCTCCCGGTGTACACGGGCAAGTCTCACCACCTTCGCTTCCAGGCCTCATTCTGGCTGGACTTCTTCCCACACCGATTTGATTGTTCTCCCAACAGTCCAGGGTACTTTGAAATGGGATGATAATATGTACCTTACAGAATTATTGTGGTTCTTAAGTTTTCTTTTTTAATGTCCCCATGTCTTCATTTGGTTTCTGGCAAAGAATTAACATTTAATAAATAATTGATTCCTATCTTCCATAAATTAAAATTTTTTAATTAAATAATTAAATTCCACAACAGACCCTATTTGGTTCATGGGACAAGTTTAACAGTGTGTGACTTGTTCTATGTGAAAGCTTCTGTAATCAGATCGGCTTTCCTAAGTCACACACAATTTTACCCCTTTCAGATGTAGCAGGGAGGGCACAGGATGGGCGGTGTTTGACTCTGTGGGTCACGTAAACAGGCTCCATGTCCCTGACAACAACAGCTGTACCACCTCCCCTGGATTTCATGTGCGTAATAGATCCGATTCTAGGTGTTTCTACGAGCCAAGACAGAAGGTTATGAACAAGTGGGCACTGCTTCCCTGTCGGCAAGCCTGTGCTCGAGAATCTGATTGGCACAGGGAAATATAAAAAGCTTAGGATAGGACTTCCCGGTCGGCCATCTTTGTTGGCGTATGGCACAGCGATGACAGAGGAAAAGTCCTTAATATGAAAGAAACGATAAAGAAGCTTGAATGTTTGAAAGACTATAGAAATACTTCTTTTTATTCTTCATAGGTCAGGTTCTTTTTGAAAGACCCAACTGCTAGTCTTTTGAACTGATGGCAGTTTCCTCAAAAAGGGTCAAGTACAACTCAAAAACAAATGCCCTCTGGCATCAAGTGGTTGACCTGGGACACTGTTTGTCACAATCACTTTTGATGATGCTGCCGGGTGAGCAGGGGACTGCTGACTGCAAGGTTGGAGAGGCAACCCCACCAGCCACTGTGGGAGAAAGACGCCGCTCTGTGTTCCCACCCAGAGTTTCAGCCTCAGAAATGACCCTGCGTGGGGTCCTGATGAATTGGAATCACCTTGATGGCAGTGTGTTTTGGAGTTTTATTTGTGAGGAAACGCAGGGGGCGCTGGTTGGAGCATGGGCCAGTACCACGCCTTTTTCTTCTGAATGGGTGAACTAGAGGCATTCTTCCACACCGCCACACCCTTTTTGGATTTTTAGGACAATGCCTAGATTTTTACACCACCTGAACACGTGCCATATATTGCATATGCAGTAGCCATCCTTCTAAGAGCTCATTTTCTACTTAAGAGGTTAGGGTTCAAGGACTCCTGATCGTGTAGTGGGGTGAGCACTGGGCGCTAAGCAAAACCTCAGAGGTCCAAGAGCGTCAGCCCCCTCTCCAGGAAAAGGACGAAGATTCACAACTCTGGGGACCACGGGAAGCGGGTCACCCCTGTCCTATAGGTCTCCGAGTTTGATCTGACTCGATGACGGGGTTTGTGATTTTTGTTTATGGATTTTCTTGGCTTTTGTATTTTTGTTTTGTTTTTTTCTAGTTGTGACTACAAGACTCCTAAGGTATTTTTTGGTAGACAAGGATTACCAAAACTGAAAGCCAAGGCACAAGATGGATCAAGCTCTTCATAGGTTTTAATCCATAGTCTCTCTCCGCTATCAAGTGATTTCAATTCATAGCGACCCTACTGAGCTGGATAGAACCCCCTGTGACTTTCTGAGATTATCTTTCTTAGAAAGCTTCACTGGTCCCTAGGGAGCTGCTGGTGGTCTCGAACCCCTAGCCCCTTAGTTAGCAGTTGAATGCATAACCCACCACTCCACCAGGACTGCTACATGAAAGAATTTGGGGAAGTGAGCATGTTCTAGTGTCACAAAGAGTACAGATTAACGAGTTGGTGACTAAACCTCAAGGAGCAGAAAGTTGAAAAGTAAAAATTAGATCAATTGGAGAAATACAGGTAATGTTTGGAAAAAGCACCAAGACTAAGGAAATAAAAGTGCTACAGACGATTCTTATTTTCAAAATTGTTAGTATCTGCCTGGTATTTTTGTGAGCTGTTAGCAAAAAACTGTCTTTAATGTCAGGGAGGATAATAAAGAATGCATTTTCTTTTTCAGGCCAATAATTGGTCCTGCGTTACCCCCTGGTTTTATTAAATCTACACAGAAAAGTGACAGAGGCAGAGATGATCCAGGACAAGCTTCATCATATTTCAACTCCGAGGTTGGGAACTTTTTAGCTTAAAGAATATGATGAAATAAGCCTACAACTTTATGCTGTGACAGCTACAACCTTTTGACTTGGCTGTGATGGAAAGCTTTCTATTCAGATTAAGATCACAACATAATTAGGTGAAACCAAAAGTTGACGTAAGCTTAAGATACCATTACACAAATAGCACAGCTGTTATATCTGTGCAGGGTGTTGTCTATAAAATGCTTATCAAGTAAAGCATGAGAGAAAGTTTAAAGCATTTCTGTGATTTGACCTGGTGGGTAGAGAGGTTTTAGCAGTGGTCTTTAGCCGTAAGGTTGTCACTACTGTGCCTCCCAGCTCTGCTAACTGAATGCAATATGCACACAGTGGATGCGTGATTTATGGGAAGGTAGGTCCAATGGTTCCGGGGCTGAAGCAGGAAGACTGTGTTCCTAGTTAGAAGTTATTAGCTAGCTGAGATTTACAGACTTATCAGTTGTCATGCATTTTCCCATCTGTGGATTTTATATTTAACTTAACCAGAGCATCGTGAAATATTATCTGCATATTACAACAGACTAAAGGCCAGGAAAAAATTAAGTAATTGACCCAGGATCACACAGCTTATCCTTACCAAAGTCCAGGTTCAGAACTAATTTTTAAGCCTTTAAATCACCTATTGATTCTCTTAGATCAGGGGTTCTCAACCTTCCTAATGCTGCAACCTTTTCATACAGTTCTTCATGTTGTGGTGACCCCTAGCCATAATATTATTTTTTTTGCTACTTCATAACTAATTTTGTTAATGTTATGAAATATTTGATATGCAGGATGTATTTTCATTGTTACAAATTAAAGCATAGTGATTCATCACAAAAACCATACTGTCATTTTATATTGTGACATTTCTAATGACAAATAAATGAAATTTTGCCATGAAGCATGGTGTAGCCTGGGTAGCAGCCTTCACATCTGGTACTCAGAAATGGGTGTATCTGCATGTTGGCTAATCCACCTGGAGATGAATAAAGGAGCAGTGTCTCGGTTCTTAAGACTATCAGAAATACGTGTTTTCTAATGGTCTTAGGTGACACCTGTGAAAGGGTCGTTCGACCCCTTTAGTGTCTATCTGCATGTAAAGTCAGGTATGAAGACCCGGAATTCTCCAGGGAGAATTCAACAGTTAGCCTGGGGCTGTTCTTGAAAGAAAACAATACAATCATTTAGGATGGTGGCCTTTTTTAGCATTACAGAATTTTAAACTTGTTTTAAAAGTTACAGAAAGGATTATATTAGCAAACTCTGTTGTCATATCCTACCAAAAAAGACATCCATATTCCAACCGTTCACCTGGTCACACTTACTGTCATCTTTCCTCTGTCTTACTGGTTACCGCCCTCCGTTCAGAGAGAGAGCAACAGAGAAGTGTAGCCCACTGCCCTGGAAAAACAGCAGGGAAGTGTGCTTCAGCTTAAGGCCCTGTCATTCAATATGCAAATTTATATAGCTCATGGAAATACGGAATGAAAAGCTGATAGAGTTTTTTCTGTGGACTTGTTTGTTTGTTTGTTTGTTTGGGTTTTTTTGGGGGGGCGGGTCATCATTGCCCTCTGGTGGTGGGAGTAGGAGGCCCAGCCTTTGCTCCTATGGAGCCGCTGCTGGAATAGAACCTCCATCCCAGTGGCAGCCCCTGTGCACTTTTTTAAGCCACCTCATCCACACTGCTTTCCCATGGTTTGGGGTTAGGGTGGGGTGCAGAGAAGAAATAGAGGAGGTAAAATGCTTGGGGATGGAGGTACACGGCTATCCTCTGTGCTAGTGATCGTGTCTTCGAGCTGGTGTGGTGGTGGATATGCATCGGGCTGTGAGCCACACAGTTACCAGTTCCAACCCAGCAGCAGTCCCTTGGGAAAGAAGCTGGGCTTCCTACTCCTGTAAACAGGTATCATCTCGGAAACCCACAGGAGGGCACTGGAGTCAGCATCGACTCGACGACAGTAACTCGGTGACTTAGTTTTCTAGAGGTTGACATTTTTTAGCATGTTGGGGGGGGAGGGGAGAGCTGAAGGATGTTGCAAAATTCCACTCTATGACTCTGAAATGCTGTCTGAGTCTGCTTGCTGGGAGCGAGGTTGTTTGTCTAATTCTCTAGGTGCCTACACTCTCTAGCGTCTGCTTCCCGAAGATGGAAGGTGAGGCTGGGCCAGGGATGACACCATAGTTGATCTGTTTGAGCTACTCTTGATTCTGAATTATTTGCTTCAGAATTTCCTTTTTAGCTAACTCTTTTCTGATAAGATGCTTCTAAGTTTGCATTTGTACTTTTCTCTCTCCAAGAGGGGAGTCCTTTTAGTCTCTTTCTCACACATGCCCACAAACTAAGACCCCCAGCAGCGCTTGTGACTGGCGTGTGTTGGGCACTTAAGACTGCATCCTGGGAGCCGGGCCGTCGACGCGCCATTTCTGCGGGAACTATTGCAAGCAGCCATCAGACGCAAACTCGCTGCCACTGCATCAGTCCTGACTCACAGGGACCCTCCAGGGCATCACAGAACTAACTGCCCATGTGGGTTTCCACGACTGGAACCCTTTACAGGAATGGAAGCCTCCCCTTTTTTCTGCAGAGCAGTTGGTGGTTTGGAACTGCCGACCATGTGGTTTGCGGCCCAGTGTGTAACCACTACCACCCAGGGCTCCTCTGAGGGGGGGCGGTTATCAGCCAGGATGCTTTCCACTGCACGTATAGAAGATCACCCCAAAGTGGACCTTGGTCTTACATTATGTAGCAGAGGGGCAGTTTATTCTCAAATGAAAAAAAATATTTTCAAAATGCTTTGTAAGAGGGTTTTTTTTTCAGATAAGATCGTTCCAGAGTTGGTGAATTCACCAACTTCATGCCATCCCCAAAGATTGAGGCCTTCTTCACCGTTCTGCTTTGTAACTTACTAAACTGTCATCAGTCCTCTGAGCTGGACTTCCCTCATTGTACCAAGAAGACTTCAGAGTTGTAAGACACACACACGCAGATGTCCAGTATCTGGACACAGGAAGGAGGATGGTCCCTATCCTGTGCCCTTGTTTTAGAGCAATGAGAACCTTTCCAAATAGTTTTCCGTAGAACACCATTCCTGAATCTACCCTAATTGTATCATAAGTCCACATCTAAGCCAGCTGATTGGGCAATAGGAATGAGACCAAAAAGCCTGGCGAGACATGTGAACAGGTACTCCCGCCCCCCAAAAATGGAAAACTCAGCAAGCTTTCATAAAATGCATTTTTCCTGTTAGGTGAGCATCAAGCAACTCATTCTGAGTTAGTGCACCCAGTGGCATCACCTGGGAAGGTTCTCTCTGGTCACAGTGAATTTTTTCATAAAAGCACTTTCACTCAAACTTCATTCTTTGTAATGGTCGATTTAAGAGAACAGCATGTGGCTATGAAATTCTGTTTCCTACTTGGGAAAAATGCCACGGAAACTGTTGAAATGCGGAACACAGCGCTTTGGGAAAAACTCAAGTGTACAGTGGTTTTCTTATTTCTAAAACAGTGAAATGTGGATTAATGACAAACCTTGTTCCAAACATCTGTCAACGTCCTAAACTGACAGGAATATTGACAAAACCTATGTACAGTACTTTGTAAGAAGACTGACAATAGACCATTGAAGAAATGGGGATGTTATCCTGATTATCTTGGAGCTTGGTTCAGTGATTTTTAATGGAAGATTTGGGAATGAGAAGGGACGCTGTGAATTTTGTGCCTGGGGTTCTGACTGACCAGGAAAAAACATTGAGAACAACTCTGAAGCAATCCTGACTTTCTTTCCAAGATCATTGCTGGTGACGAGACACAGTACTATTCTTAGGACCCCAAAAGCAAATATCAATAAAGTCGGTGGAAGACAACATTGTCACCTTGCCCAAAAAAGTGAAATCAAAAATCAAGGCGCTACTCATTTGCTTTTTTGATATGATGGGGACAGTGCATTTGGAGTTTGTTCCACCAAATCAGACTGTTAAACAAGCCTTCTATTTCGAGGTTCTGAAAAGACTGCATACCAGTGTGTGACCAAAAAAGACCTGATTTGTACCAGATGGGGGACTGCTTTTGCCACCACGACAATATACTTGTGGCCTTCTCAGTGTGCCAGCTTTTGGCAAAAAACAAACATTTTGCCCCCACACACCTGGATCATCCAACCTCACTCCATTCAACTTCTTTTTGCTTCTGTCAATGAAGGGCACATAAAAGAACAGTGACTTGATGTAGAAGAGGTGAAGAAGCAAACAAGGGAGGTGCTGTCGGCCATCCATACAGATGAATTTGAAAAATGTTTCTAAAAATGGAATTGCAAGGTTTCAAAAAGTGTAATGCAGAGTACTATCAAGGTGGTAGTGTTTGGGGAAAAAATTAAGTACATATTTTGGGGGGATTCATTTTTTAGGTGGGTGTCCCTCATATTATCATTCTTTCCCAGAAGGCAGGAAAAGAGGATAAGCAAGTTCCACCAGGTCATATTCTTAATATGAGGGGGTTTCAAAAGGGGGCACAGCGAACAGAATTCCATTTCTCCACAAATTCCAGGGTGCACTTGGAAATACAGGAATTACTAGCCCGGGTTTTCATGAAGCCCATTTAAGAGAGAAGGGAAACTAAAGCCCAGAACCTATACCAAGGGGGCAAATAAATGGCAAACCGAAGGCAGGACAGTAGCTCTAACTCTACAGCCCAAACTGTAAACGAGCGTAGTACATCATTTCCATGGTGTGTTGTGGGCAGATGGGCCAAAAGTTAACTGGTCCAGGGCACCAAAATGATTTAATACTTGGCAATTAATGCTTTTATCCTGGCTTCTGATTTTCAGCTTGCTGTGCTAAGCCCCCTGTTCTGTTTGTTTCACCAGCCACCTATTTAGTTTATGTCTCCCAACCTCCTAACGGCTCTTACATAAGTTTCACACATCAGCCTGCCGAGATGCTGCCTTCGTATAAAACCATCTGTTCGCCGATGAAAGCAAAGCTTTCGTGTGCGTCGTTCCACACCACAATACCATATGGATGCCATGCTCCTGAGTGCGTGAAAAGTTCACTGCCGCCTCGTCATCAGACCGCCTTACTTCACTGAGGATTTCTCTTTGTTCTTGTCACTTGCCAACCTGTTGGTGCCAGGAGAGTGACGCTGTGGCCGTTCAGGGCACATCCGTGTCAGACACAGACGAGCAGGTCTGAGTGGGTGTGAGCCCACAGCCTCTCAGCTAGTTGTTCAGTCTCCCATTGTCTTCTCCATCTTTTCTAAGCCTACTTTGCCTCACGGGGGAAAAGAAGACTATCAATGCTCAACCCAGTCTTGTAATAAGACTCACATAGACCTCTTATGCCACAGCCCATGGATATTACGTGTTCACACATGTATGTAGTTTAGAAGAAGCTAAGGTAGTTTACATGTCTAATTCTAATGAGAATTACCATAAAATTCGGAGAAGAAATTTCAGAACATTATAGAATGTTTAGGAAATAGGAACAATACACATGAATTCCTCATTCAGGTAGCTTAAAAACAAACAGGAAGAAGACATCTGAGGGGGTTCAGAAAGTGTGTGTGAGGGTGGGAGGGGGTAGAATTCCGTTTCTCCACAACCTTTCTTCCCTTTCGAAGCTCAGGCATCTCTTGTTGAGGGTAAGCGCTGCCTTTAAAGTTGGTGTATATGATGTGCCTACACGAAGAAACCCTTTGTCGAGACGCCTGCATGGTGTCAATGGGATTCACATCTTGCAATGCTGTGACATCCTTGGTGCTGAGTGAAGACCCCCTGGGGCCTCCCCTCGTGCATGCAGAGCATGGTACTGCACCTGAGGACAGGTGGAACGTCAGCCCCTGTCTTGTCCATCTCCTCCCACAGAGTGGGGTGTGCCAGCAAGACAGCAGGGTTCCCAGCTTGTCCCAACTTGGGCAAGTTGATACAAATTCTATTGCAAAGAATTCAGGGGCCACGACTGCCCATTCAGAAGAGAACAATGGTGATTTGATAAGATCAACTGGGCCCTACACAGCAGCTTGTAGCAGCGACTGTAGGGACATGCAAGAGATGTGGCAAGCCATATACTCTGTGTTTGTCACGTCTTTCCTGTGTGTGCATCAGAGTTAACTGGGCTTAAGTACTTGCCGAGATTGGTCTTACTGTTATCCGTCCTGTCTCGTATTCACTGATTAGCCAGCAATACAATGCTGACTTTTTTGCATCTTTATCACTTGATAATCAAGTTACGTTAAATTTTAAGTAACTTAGGAGCATAGTCTATGACCTGTCATTCTGCTTTTCGGTGAAAGGTAATATCTTGTTTTATAAGGAAACGGATAGTGAAGATGATGGGGACATTGTTGGACCAATGCCAGCAAAAGGACCCGTGATCAACAGTGTCGCCTCGGAGTTTGAAAAGAGGGCCCAGCGCATGAAGGAAAAGCTGACTAAAGGAGACGTAAGTGTCTAGATACTTAACTCAATGAGACAGGAAGCACAGGGCTGGGACTCTCAAAGTTGTAAAATATCTATCTTTTAAGCGCGCTCTGGGAGCTGGCAGACAGTAGCTCCGAAAGTCCGAGAGGAACCTGGGTGGGTAGCGGGCTCCTGTGAACAGGGCGGACACAGCCCCGGAGGAGGGCAGGGATGTAACCAGTGCCACTGAATTGTAAATGTGGAAGCTGTTGAATTGGTTGTTTCTTAATAGCATCAACAAAAGAAAAGCATATTTTCAAAAAATCCAGTTAAAAAAAAAAGTACATTATCCTTAAACTGAAATTGTCCCTTGAGGTCACCTTTTAGCTACAAAGCCTACACTGGTTCCTACGTTAAAGACTTCCCTGTAAGGAACTCCTTTACAGACGTCCGCTCTGTGAGACCAGCTGGTCCGATCACTGAAGCAAAGATGGGGAGGTAAGGAGCAAAGCAGCTGAGTCCTGAACATCGGACAGCCGGAACTGAAGGTGGAGAGTGGGGACAGGTGAAAATTGTCACTGGTGCCAGCCGGCTTCTTGAACCTGTGAACAAAGAGGATGAGAAAAGACTATATACAAAAGCTGGAAATGGGAGGACGGAGTCTGAAGACAGCCGCCCCAAGTTTAATAAAGACAGTCCTTTTATAAGTCCAAGGCATTACATGACATACTTGTTCTTACACTCTTTCCCATGACTAAGGAACATCACTATCTTATGTGAAGTTCACCACATTCTCATTCTCATCAGCTATCTCTTGAAACACAGCCAAGCTGCTTCTCGTTCCGACCTTGGTAATTTCTATCTACTCACATAAACTAAGCTACATGTATCTAAACAATCACTGCAGTAAAACACCTGCACAATTATGTGAAAAGCAAAATATGCTGGGAACTAAGGTCATCATGCCCTAGAGTTATGTAGCAAAAGGCAACTTCTGCTTTCAGGACAGCTCCAGACCGCATTAACCCTTTGGTTTCAAGGCAGCTCCCCACAGGTGTCACCCTGGGATTTGTGTAGAATGTTAAACAGGTAGATGATCAGTGGTGTAGCTTTTCACCTTCAACACAGTCAAGTAGCCAGACCATCACGACCCAGAAGCTATACACGAAAACACTGGCTAACATGTCCATTGTGAACATGACCTCGTGGTGAAAGGGAGCACGAGGTCAGAGAAGGTGGATGCCATGAAGGTGTTCACACCAGGTGCGACGGCGCCCGGCAGATGGGGGAGAACTTCATCCATCCAGGAGACAGTGCACAGAGGCTCCGACAGACCGATCAGAAGAGGAAATGCCAATGGCTAATAAGCATTTGAAAAAAATCCAAACTCAGAAAAATTCAGCTTCACACTAAAATAAGAGAATTTTAGCAAATTGGCACAATGTTAAGATCTCGTTGATGGTTGCCAAGGATGTAAGAACATCCATTCTTTTTTTCCCCCCAATTTTATGTATTTATTTATTTATTGGGCATCACTGCCCTCTGGTGGTAGTGGGAGACCCAGCGTTGCTCCTGGAAGAGCTGCTGCTAGATTTGAACCGCCAAGCCCTTGGGCCGCAGTCCTGCACTCAACCATTAGGCCACCGGGCTCAGCCCCCCAATTATTTTATTAGGGGCTCTTACAGCTGTTATAACATTCAATACATCATTTGTATCAAGCATGTTTGTACACATATTACCATATTCATTTCAAAATATTTTCCGCTTGAGCCCTTGGTATAAGCTCCTCCTTCCCCCTCCCCCCTTTTTTTAATGAATCATTTTATCGGGGCCTCATACAACTCCCATCACGATCCATACATACATCAATTGTATGCAGGCCACATTTACACACTTATTGCCATCATCACTCTCAAAACATCCTCCCTCCTCCCAGGCCCCCAGTATCAGCTCCCCATATTTCCCTTCCCCCCCCCTTCCCAATGAACTCTGAATAATTTACAAATTGTTACTATTTTCATACTGAACACTGTTCATTGTGTCCCTTCACTCACTTCCCTGTTGTCCGTGCCCCAGAGAGGAGGCTACATGTGGATCCCTGAAATTGGTCCATTCTTTCTATACTTGTTAACCTTAAAATTTCTTGTACAGTATTATGAGTGTCCTTCCCATCCCACTGCTTTCTTGTCTTATTTTTAATTTCTGATTTCGCTGACAGGGTTCACCGAAAGCAATGACGAGGGAGTCCTGGATGACTGAGCTTCCCCCAGAGATGAAAGCGTTGGGTCTGGGGCCTAGGACATTTAAGAGACGAGCCAACGACAGATCCGGAGATCGATCCGTTTGGACAGACACGCCAGCCGACAGGGAAAGGAAAGCTAAAGTGAGAGGTTTTATCCTGTTCTCTTTTGGGGGTGGGGGTGGGTGTCCATGTTGACGCTTTTCAAAAGGCATAAGGGATCCGTTTTGTTTTTGATTTGCTTTTTAAGAGAAGCTCTGGGGTACACTGACTAAGTGCTCAACTACTCCAAAAAGCCAATTAATTCCCATGCTCCATGGACCTTTTTTATCAATACTTACTTTTCTTCATGCCTTTTACCACCCTCCTTTTCATCACTGCGGGTACAGGGATGTCTAGCCAGCCACCAGATATGCAGGGAGCCTTTTCAAAGAGAAAAAGACTCAGAAAAGTGGACCTCAAATCAGCGTTGGACCCGAAGTGGTTACAGGCTCTGGGACTGAGTTCTTCAGATGTGATCGTTTTTTTTTTCTTTTCAGTGCGAAAACTGTTTTGTTCGTGCTGACAGAAGATACATGAAGGAACCATCGGTGGTCCTCACATCTGTGATACTGTATCAGTTAATGGCACCAGCTGGGTAGTTTCGTAGAGGTCTTTGTTTGCCTGTGCCTTTGATTTAGCCCCAAGTCTGACTAGTTTTTGCAACAAGATCTTAGTCATGTTTTCTCTATGGACTTGTTACTCTTTGATAGTTGGTCACCGGGTGCGTCTCCTTACCAGGCTCAGAAGGGTACAGAGAGCTCAGAGACACCCAGTGCAAACTCACAATCTGCCCTGCTGCCATCTGCAGGGGCTACGAGTTTAGCATCAGTATCTCCAGTTTGCTACCAAGTCCTTTCCTCTTAATACTTAAAAGAAATAGTGCTTGTTTTCCGGCGGAGGTTGGCGGGGGGGGGGGAATTTTATGGAAAATAAGACATTGACCTTTACCCCCACCCCCCATCATGATCATTTTCTCCAAAGGCTTATTCGTCATCCGCAGCAGAAGCCATTCTCCATCCCCACACCCGAAAACTTGCCCCTGTATGAATGAGCACAGACTGTACCGTTCAGTCAGCCAGCCCTCTGTGCTGGGACATTTGGGTGGTTTCTACCTTCTGACTACTGTGAATTTCCTGCATTTTGAGTGTACTTTACTACATACAGTGTTACGTTATTTTTGCTACCAAGATAAACACTGTGTGACAGCCTCCTTCATGTCCTAAAGCAAGTGACGGTCAGTTGTTGAACCCCCCTGGCCACACCTCAGGAAAATAATGAGCCTGTCTGTTCAACCTCCGATATCCTATAGAATGGTCTAGGGTCGTGATGATTCTGAATTGACGTGGTGGCGGTGGGTCGTGAAGCTGATTCACCTTCTCTTTAGCGTTGCTCAGCGTGTGTCAGGTGCGGCTCCGAACTCACACAACAGCTGTTGCCGTTTGTTGCTTCAGCAGAGTTGGTTTGTCGTCATGAGAACCACACGGCTCACCTCTCAGCAGTCCCTTGGCGAATGTAGTCAGATGTCACACGGGCAGGCGTCACACAGTGGGGCTCAGGTCTCTAGTGACCGCTCAAAGAAGATAGCTCCCGTACTCGAGGGTAGCCCCAGCCATATATCAGCCAAGGCAACAGATTTTATAACCCAAACTGCATTAACAGTGTGCTGAGCCTGGGGTCTTACTGGCTTAAAGATAAGCAAGTGGCCATCAAAAAGCCCACATGCAGGAAGCCCAACAGCCTGTGTGATCATGAGGTGTCGATGGCATCAGGCCTCTAAGACCCAGAACAAAACCATACCCAATGTGAATGGGATGAGGGGGGCATGGAGTGGAGACTCACGTGCATATGTGGACGATTGGACATCCCCTGACAGAGGGGTCACAGGGAACAGATGAGCCAGTCAGGGTGCAGCACAGCACAGATGAAACACACAGCTTTCCTCTAGTTCTTTGGTGCTTCCTTCAGTCCACTATCATGACCTCAATTCTACCTTACAAACTGGCTTAGACCAAAGCATGCACACAGCTACAGGTAAGAGCCCACAACACAGGGGATCCAGGATAGAAAAACCCCTCAGGGCCAACAAGGAACCAGGAGGATTAGGGGGTGGTGGGGGAGAAAAGGGGGAATCGATTACAAGGATCAACTAGAACCCCCTCCCAGGGAGATGAATAACAGAAAAGTGGGTAAGATGTGATGGAGGCCAATGTAAGATATGGATATAATAATCTCCAACTTAATCAAGGGTTCATGAGAGAGGGAGGGGGAAAGAAATGGGGAGGTGATAACGGGTTCAAATTGGAAGCGAATGCTTTGAAAATGATGATGGTGGCATATGCACAAATGTGCTTGACACACTGGATGAATGTCTGGATTGTGATGAGATGTAAGAGCCCCCCCAAAAGCATTTTTTTTCTTAAAGATAAATCTGATGAAAACTTAAAAAAAAAAAAAAGCTACATAGCCAAATAACATTTGCTTGCATGGTAAGTAAATAAAATAGAAGTAAACCTTTTTTAAAAAGTGCTAAAAAAAACTCGCCTATACGTGAGTATATATGGTACTCGGTATTCATTCATTCATTTGTAATCCTACATTCATTTCTCAGGAAGCACAAGAAGCAAAGAAGTCATTCAGCAAGAAGGATAATGAACATGTATTGTCGGGAAGAGATAAGAGGTTGGCTGAGCAGATATCCTCCTATAATGTAAGTAAGGGAATAAAACGCGTCATCTTTTCATTCTTCTATCTTCACTCTTCTCTCATTTTTTTCCTCTTGTGCCTATTGTTTGTTTTTCTCTTTTTTATATATATCTTCTCCTTTACCCTTGTCTGGGTTTACCCCTCTGTCCTAAGAAGTCCTTGCCTCCGTCATGGAGGGTCTCTGGAGTGCAGCTCCTATGGTGTTTCCTGTGTTCACTTTGCCATTGAGATTGATCTGATGCTAGGGAGCATCGGCAGAGTCCGTGGTAGGAAGCACAGTGCCCCTCCTCTGCCACTGAAAAATGGGCTGGATCAAAAGCCAGACAGCAGTTCTCAGAGAGGCTGCATAAGAAATGTCTAGAACATGGACTGGTTGCCCGGAAACTGTCTCTGGGGGGTGTAACTGCAAAAGCAGCCATTCAAAGCCCCATCTTACTCAGTGACCCTGTATGGGTTTCAAAAACTGTACATCTTTCCAGGCAAAA
The DNA here is from genome assembly GCA_004026705.1 of Nesogale talazaci. Classification (NCBI taxonomy): domain Eukaryota; kingdom Metazoa; phylum Chordata; class Mammalia; order Afrosoricida; family Tenrecidae; genus Nesogale; species Nesogale talazaci. Next base: position 47,453 of record PVJH01011488.1, on the reverse strand, counting down.
ATAACCTCATCTCCCTCCCAAAGAGGCAACAGGTGGATTTGAACCACTGACCTTGCGGCTTAGTCAGCAGCACCCCCAGCCTTCTTTATCCTCTGAGTACTTTGTTTCATGAGTCTACTGTGTCGATCATTAGAACAGCTACAAATTTGATTTCTATGACCTTGCTTCCTTCAGGACGCCAAAAGATCAGAATCTCTCATGGACATGCATCAAAAGAAATTAAAGAATAAGGCTGCTGAAGATAAAAATAAGCCCCAAGAAAGAATGCCATTCGACCGGGATAAGGATCTCAAGGTGAATCGCTTTGATGACGCGCAGAGAAAAGCTCTAATAAAGAAATCAAGTGAATTGAACACGAGATTTTCACATGGCAGAGACAAGATGTTTTTGTAAGTAAGTCTATCTAAGGCAATACATTTTGATACTGATTGCTCTGAATTTTCCTAAGAGTTCTATGATGTATAATTATGTGTTAAAATCTGTTGCTTTTTAAAATAATAAAGTAGATTATGCACCTACAAATCTTTCCTATGTGAACTGTGATATCTACTCATTCAGCTTTAAGGGATCTTAAGAATGTGGTTTGATAGTTGTTATCGCAAAAACACATACCTAGCACACCAGTTGCCAATGGAGCATTTGTCATATGGATGGTTCATTGCCAGCAAATACATCAGGGAGGTTCCACAGCCATCAGCTGCTCGGCTCTTCCCAGGTGGAAGGTGTGCATTGCTTGGAAAGGGTCAAGGAAGTTCCAGTTCAGACCCTCGACCCACTCATCCGTAAGCCGGCCTGACAAGTGTTACTCATGGCGGCTATGAAAATACACATCTTTATGGTTTCCAGTTGTATACAACGCACATCAATATTCACATGTAAATTTTAGAGAAAGTACAGTTAGTCAGAGATCTTTTGCAACATATATGACTTTCTTACTCACACTTCAGGAGGATTTCCCTGTGCAATGAGGAAGAGTGGCAGAATACTCTCTGTCCATCCTCCTCCATTCCTTTGATGGGAGCTTCTTACAGTCAGAGTGTGGTCCTTGTAAACCACACACACACACATATATACACGTGGAGGGGCCCTGCAGGGCCCCATGAAAGCTGAGGTCTGTGTTTGCTATGGGGGGACTGTCAAGCTAGGCGTTGCCCAGTCAGCACCACCCCCTCCACCCTAGCCACTCGGAAGGACATTTGAATGCCACATCTCTGACTGCTGGAGAAACTGACTTTGGGGTCGGGGTTTAGTTTCTGATGTTCTGTGGCAGCGTCCCACCAGTTCCCCCTCAGGTGGGCCGGGGCTGTGGGTCAGACGCTCATAGCACATTCCTGAATATTGAATTAGGCGGTTTTTCAATCTCGGTTGCAGCTGGCAGATATACAATTCCTTGAGAATGGTCTGGAGATTCTTATATGCTTCATTTTATTTGAGTCCTGGGGGCTTTTTATGTGTTGTTTGGTCTTTTGATGTACTGGTTTGTAAGTCAGAGTGAGGGGTCTCTGAGTCCCTTCATGTGCTAAGGAAAAAATATTTTCATTTCTCCAATTTTACTCCCAGTGGTGTCCTCCCTCTCTGATCTGAGCCATTAGCAGTATGAAGTCTTTAGACGGGCCAGTCGTCTGCTCCCACCCACAGCTTTCTGTGTCTTAGAACTGTGCTCCATGGAGGTCCGACATTGCCCGTTTATACCTCACAAGTTTTAACCAATTCCCTGGGACATAGATCTTTCAGACAGGAATAGGCTTTTTAAAAGCCAGAGTAACAGCCCCTTGAAAGCAAAGATGCAAACGGGAAGTCGGTCTTGACAAAGCTCCTGCTACCTCACAGTGAGTTACATTTTCCTGCAGACTAATCTCAGATGTTCTGTGAGTTCTTTGTTCTAGTTTTGATGAAAAAGTGCGTTTTCATGGGAGAAGATTCTGAGTCCCAGCTCACTTAAGCTTTAGGAAAACTGCGTACACTGTGAGGGGAAGCAATGGTACAGGCTATTCTACAAAGCACGGGACAGGGGCGTTTCCCATCACACCAGTGTGAACGGTAACCAGGGGAGGAGCATTGCTAGTGAAACGTCGGGTTCATTTCCCGAGCGAGTTGAAAAGTAGCCTTCTCTAAGCAGAATTACACAGCAGCTCTTGGACTGAAGACATGCTCTTTGGTGAACACCCCGTCGCCTGCGCCCCGCTCAACTTGCTCTCCACTCCATTGCCTTTTTTTTTCCCCAGTGAAGGGGAGCAGAGCTTTTTTGTGAAACTCCTAAAATATTGTTAGAGAAATCACTATTATTTCAAGTGAAGACATTGTCTCTGCTTTCCTTGTAAGAGAGAGGGGAAATTTCTCTCCTGTTCACTAACTCTTCCCTCACACTTGGAGTGTCAGTAATCCGAGGGAGAGAAGAAGCCGGCTTTGTGGTCTGAGGACTCGCCCAGAGTTACTGTCAACCTGGCCCCTTGCAGCCAGTGCTCCCTGAGGCCACCCCAAGGAGCAGGCTCAAAGGACTGGCGCCCTTGTGGCAGGCTCCGCAAACAAACAACCCCAGATCATCAGAGCACAGTGAGGTTGGGAACTGGCAGGCTGGAGCTGTGCCCGTCCCCTCTCCTTCGTCTCTGCTCCTCCGCCCCGCTCTGCCTGGAGGAGAGCTGGGATCACAGGCATTTCCAGGAAGAGTTTGTAACTTTGTGGCCACGTTTTCTGGATTGAACTCTTGAGATTCAAAAATGAAGAAGAAACGAAGCACCACAAAGTTGGGGAGGTGGAGTAGATACTTAATGAATGGCCGTGCCGTTTAACTTCATTGGACCCGATGGACTGCAACCTAGGGATTCTGTCCAGTTCTCTAAACTGTCCTCTCAGGTAGATTAAGATGCTTCCGATAGTAACGAAGCAGAAGGCATTGTGGTAGACGGTTTGGAGGGTAGTTTTTTTTGTTTCTACGTTGTGGGCTGGGAGATGATGAGGTGTGGAATATTTTTTATTTTGTTGTGATTTGGTTTGGAACAGATGATGGCTATACTCTGAATAAGGCTCTTGTTAGATAAATTCTGTTTTGTACTCCTCAAAGTATACTAAATTGAAGCCTGCCCTTAAAAAAAATTGAGTTTTTAAATTTGTGCAGATCTAATAAAAAATACGTAATGATTCTTTGACTTAATGATTCTTATAGAATGAGCTTCCTGTGGTCCTCTGGCTTACATGCTCCAGAATAGATCAACAGTTCTTACATGATTATTTCCCCTAGACATCTAGAAAGGCACGCTCTATATAAGAATAGGTGGCAGTCATGTGCTTATGTTAACTTTATGATTGAAATGTAGGGGTGGAGTCTAGCCTGTTAATCTGGAGATAGTCATTGAGTAGCCAATGAGGCCTCTGTGTAGCCATGGCTTTCTCCTGAGACTTCTGGGAAGTCTCGAGATATTTCCCTCATGGAGATGAGAAGCCATCTCCCTGATTGTTGGGAGTTAGTTTCTGAGAGGCGATGAATCACGGACAAGACAAGATGGCAGCGTCCGAGAAGCTGGAGGAGCCGGAAGAGAGACCACATGACTTTGCCCTGATGGGGCCAGACCTCTGAAACTGGGGCAACCACATGGAGACCTCTGCCAGCGATGAGTTGCTTCTGCCACCACAGGATACTGTTGATGGACCCTGAGCCCTGGAAGTGAGGAGCCATGGGGAAACCCCTGCCAGCCCTGGGATTCTGCACCCACTGACCTATGACTTCGTGAGTCGGAAGGAGACTTTATAGAGTGATTTCGGGCATATGGGTTAATATCGGACTTATGACTTTGAACTAGACTCGGCTGGGATGTTTTCTCAATGTCCTGTTCCACTTGTATATAAACCTTTTCCTTATATCCAAATGCGTGTCTATGAAATTTGTTCCTCTAGTCTACCCTAACACAGAATAGATAGTATTTACATTTTTATTTTTAAAAATGTAGGCTCCCAGGAAATCATTTTAAATTAGCCAAAAATGACCCCAATTAATTCCACTTTCCCTTGATTTTAGTAGGGGGTGTTGGGAAAAGTAGAGGGATGGTCTGCTAAGTGAAAGTCCACGAAGAAGTAACATGAAGGAAAGTTGCAAAAGCTAGTACTTGTGTAACATCCATGCTAGTCTCCTACTTTAAAGTTTAACTTAACTTGGCTTTGGGTTTTAATGCCATTGTGAGACTTAAGTCTGCATTTACCCAAAAAAAAAAAAAATCATGGGTTTCCTACTGTAGAAGTATATTTTTGCATCTCAAAAAAATGTTTCTGACAGCGGTATGTATAAAATGAAAAGGCTATATACTGCATCTTTCCATATTCTATTTTAAACTTGATAGTTAAAAGACTGTTCAGAACAGTGAATTCCTGAGGGTTTGGGGCATTTTTTAAAAGTACGAATAAAGTTACCTATGTCTGACAGGCTGTGGACTTTCATATTGAATGAGCGGCTTCCATAGTCACGCTCTGAAGTGGCTTCCTCGTGAAAGGGTTTGTTGCACTCCATAATCAGCTCAGGGTGGATCTTGCACTCCCAGCTCACTGGCCAGATCCCTAAGCTCTCACTGGAACTATGAAGGTTACCTAGTTTAAATTGATTGGGGACCCAAAGCCCATCAATAGGTGAAGCAACATCCTCTTACAGAGGGGTTGCAGGAAGGAGATGAGCCAGTTAAAGTACAGTGTAATAACAATGAAATATGCAACTTTCCTCTAGTTCTCAAACGATTCCTCCAACCCACTAGCATGATCCCAGTTCTACCAGACAAATCCTGCTAGACCAGGGCATGTACACTGGAGCCAGAAACATGGGGAATTCAGGATAGATGATCCCTCAGGACTAGTGATGGAAGTGGTAATACTGGGAGTGTGGAATAGAAAGGGGAAACCAATTTCAGGGATCGACATACAACTTCCTTTCTGGGGTACAGATAACAGGGAAGTGAGTGAAGGGACACGTTGGACAGTGTACGATATGAAAAAGTAATAATTTTCATGGGGCCTGCTGTCACTTCACTGCAGGTTACCGAGATTGGAGGGTGCAAGAGAAAGAGAACACAGAGATGGGATCAGGAGGGCAACAGCCATGCTCCTCTGAGCTGCACTGTGCCCTGAGTTTATTTAACCCAAGCTTTTATTTTCTCCAGACAATGGGAAGTTTATTTACATGGTATGAATAAATACATCGCCTCCCATTTTTATGTATAGAATGTTGATGGCTCTGCTTGTAAAAGGAAACTCATGGCCCCTGGTCACAGGCAATTCTTATCAGCAGAATCTCCAAGCCAGAGAGACAGGAACTCCACTTTATGGTATAGGGCAGCTGAAGCATCTCCAACATAGTTTGTAAATTATTAAGAGTTCATGGGGGAGGGGGAGAAGGGAAATATGAGGAGCTGTATTGGGGGCCTAAGCGGAGGGAGGATGTTTTGAGAGTGATGATGGCAGCAAGTGTGCAGCTATGGCCTGCATACAATTGACATATGGATCATGAGGGGAGCCCCCAATAAAATGATTTATTAAAAAGTGAGGGGGAAAGAGGAGCTTATACCAAGGGCTCAAGTAGAAAATATTTGGGAATGAAGACAGCAACATGTGTACATATATGCTTGATGCAAATGATATATTGAATGTTATAAGAGCTGTAAGGACCCCCAATAAAATCATTGGGGGGAAAAAATCCTCTTAAGGTAACCCGACATCCCCTTTTTAACTATTTAACAATGTCCCGCAGCGTTTTAAAATTAAAATATGTTACAATACTATTTTTGCATTCAATGGAAATTTTTGTTGCTCCATATAGACCAAATTTTTGTTTTTTTGTTTTTTGTTTTGGGGCATCACTGCCCTCTGGTGGTGGGAGTAGGAGGCCCAGCCTTGCTGCTGGATTTGAACCTCCAACCCAGTGGACTGCAGTCCTGCGCACAACCACTATGCCACTGGGCCTCAGCCCGCATATAGACCAAATTTTTAATCAAGGGCCAAACCCCCACCCACCCCTGGTTAATGGGTGTCCTGCTTACAATCCGGTCACTTTATTTATTTATTTTGTTTTGTTTTTTTTTTTGGGGGGGGGTGCATCATTGCCCTCTGGTGGCTGTGGGAGCTACCCAGCACTGCTCCTAAGAGCCACTGCTGGATTTGAACCGCCAAGCCCACGGGCCGCAGTCCCGCACTCAACCACTTAACGCCACCGGGGTTCAGTACCCCCCCCCCATCACTTTATCTTACAAACACTCTGGTGTGAAAGAAGCTGTCACTGGTGGCTATAACTAGCATCTCGGGTCCCCCTTCCCGTTCTGCGCCCCACCTGGTTGGCTGTATAACAGTGTTTCTCGGTTGTGTCATTGGAGCGTTCTTTTCCTCCAAACGCTGGCAGGAAGCGCGTTCTCTCGGGAGGGCAGGCATGGCCTCTTTACAGGGACTTCGCTTTCTAGTGTTGAGTCTCATGGACAGGGGGGCGGAGACTTCCATCCAACGGGGCAAATGACCACGATCGATGCTTTGCGATGTGGTCTCTGTAAGTGCTGAATGCTGGGGCTGTGGCGTGGGGAACAGAAGCAGGAAGAGAATGTCTGCAGACAAGTCCAACAGACACACACACGTGCCCCTGGGGAGGGAACCAGAGGCGTCCTGCGCACTTTCTTCTAAGGGAACGTTACTCCCCACGATGCCCCCTTCCCCATCACAGTGCAGAATTTATGGTGCTGTCAGCAAGCACATGGTCACTGACTGCACACTTGGACAGCAACTGCTTAAAGGCTGAATGCTTCCAGAGCATCGGCCATCAAAAGCACCCAGACCCTGTTGTCCGTCTCACGCCAAGTAAGGCCCATTCCTTATAATAAGGATGAGAAGGATAACAGCTTGTTCTCTTGGAGGACTGCTCAAAGGCACATAAGATCAAGCCAACTTGCACGGCCAAGGTTAGGCTGCCATCTTGACTAGCGCCGGCCCATCTTGGTACGTATGGACCTTCCTGTCACATGTATGCCCAGAGTACAACTCCAACCTGTTAACGTGTGTGTTTACTGTGGCCTTGGCGTGCGTGCCTGAGGTTTCGTCAGAATGCGGTCTCTCTCTGCTCAGACCTGGTTCCTGAGGTTCGTGACTGAGGAGGGGAGCCCTTGCCTGCTTCAGCGTCTGAAGTCTCCTTAATGTCGCCCTGAATCACACAACCCTCCCTCGGCCCGTTCAGTTGTAGGGAGGCTGGTCCCCCACCCTCTGAGGAAACCATAAATAATAGCACCCAACTTGGGTGGGAGGCCGGGGCTGAATGCCTTGTATCTCTTAGCTGTTGATTACAAATTGGACCCCTCAGGGCTTGGGGTTGAAACCGCTGATCGGCACCGACTGGCTGACTGAAGCAGGAAGAGTTGAAGGCTATGTAGCAGCCCAAAACTGGTCAGGAAGTGAGGCGGCAGGCTGAGACTGAGACAACAGACGGGAAGACAGCTGGAAACACCGGCCAGCCAGCGAGCGGCCTCTCACGGACCGGGAATCGCCCCGCTGTTAACAGTGTGGCTTCAGCACGTGGTACACCGCCACTCCCTGTCCCTGCTGGTGCCGATGCCACCGTCATGCCGTCCACCTGTTTCTCCCACTGCCGTCTGCAGATGCAGAGTCCTAGCCGAAGCATGGCCTCACGAAGCTCGGGGCCTGCCTGTCAGTGAGTGGAGTGGTGGGGAGAAAGCAAGAGGCTTCTGCCAGGCCCCAACACAGCTGAAGATGCCCAGACGTGGGAAAGGCGCAACCAAGACTCCTGCTTCAGTTTTGCAACATCTACACCTGGAACCCAAGCACCCACTCCCAGAGGAGGGACCGCCACCTGTGTCGCCCTTGGTTGAATGAGGCTAGGAGGCAGCCATGGGGTGAATAGCCTCATGCTCACCCATTTGGGCTGCCTACAGCTGATTACCAAACTCATGGTCATCTTACAGGCCAGGATAAAACTGCCCCTGTGGGTTTCCAAGACCCCCTCTGTTTCCCTAGAAGGGGTTGGGGCTTTCGAACTGCTGACCTCTAGGTTAGCATTTGCACTCATAAACACTATGCCACCAGGGCGCCCTTACTTCCAGGACTTCCCTATTGATGAAACCTGCCCTCAGTCCTTTTTTTTCAACTTGGCACTTAGCTCAGCTGTGTCTTGCAGCTTCCCCAGCCAGTGGGCCACTTCCCCGTAACGGCACTGCCACACGCCACTCCACTCGCGAGTTTGGCTTTCTTCCTCAGACCCAGATTGGCAATATCTTGTCCTCATGATTGTAAATGTAATTGTAAAGATAATCGGCACTCAATGACATCTGTGGAATGATGGCAACCTTCATAAACGGAAAAAGATTTTTTGCTTCTAGACGTCTAGCAATAAAAACTCCCCTTTTTTCCCTAGATGATGAAAGTGAAACCGAGGGCCCTGGGTGGTCCAACCAGTTTTCAACGACTAGGTTGGCAGTTTGGCGTCTTGAGAGAAATACGTGGCAAAGCCTTGCGGGCGCAGGTCCGCCGTGTCACGCGTGCCCGGGCTCTCCAGCAGTCCGCAATCAACTTGGCGGCTGGCGGTGGGGCTGGCTGGGTCTCAGTCCCTGGGGAGGCAGGGCCTGCGCTATTAGGAAAGACCACAAGTCGGCGCGAGAACTCCACGTGCCGCTCTGCCCAGAAACCCCCTGCTCGTTCATTTGACTTGGGCGGGCACAGAGTGACAGCGGGGGGCGGCGGTCGGTGCAGGGAGGCTACCCAAGACACCCACCCCCCGCCCCGCCCCACCTCTGGACACCAGCCTAGCCCTCCCCTCCCCCACTCCACTCAGGAACCTCACAGGAAGCAAGAGCGCTTTCTTCCCGCACCCCCTTTCCTCCTCCGCTAATTACGCACCGTGCTGGGTCCTGGGGATCGTGCAGGCATTGCGCCGCCAGCTTGCTTCCGTGGGTCCTCGCATCAGCGCTCCCTGATGGCTCATAAGGGTCACAGAGCTCATCGCACTGGACCCCCTTTTCCTCCCAGGAGGTCACTGAAACGTTCGTGCTGGACCTTTGAACCCTAGGCTTCTGCGGAGGGAGGAGACCTGGGGGTGGGGGTGGGGAGTCCTTTGAATTTTCAGATCTATAGCTCACTGCTGTGAGGGACTGGGGAGGTAACCATGGAAACCAGAGCATGACTGTAACCATGGAGACCCATTTAAACCAGCTGGGCCATTGCCACCTAGAAGCTGGTAGGGCTACGGCTTTTAGGAGGGCGGTTAACCTTCGTTAAGCGGTCGAGTGATGTAAATTGGTAAGGCGAGGGTTCAGAGTAATCTTTGGGTTCTGCCAGTACTTCAAAACAGAAAAGAGATTATCCCTTGGTAAGAATGAGTCGCCCGCCCCTGGCTCACAGCACCTACAGGACAAGGTGGAAGGCTCCCTGGGTTTCCGAAGAAGCGGCCCATCCTTGCAGGGCCCAGCAGTGCCAGTCTCGCCTTCCTCCCGCCTGCGCCAAGGCCAAGTGCCTTCAGGCCTTTAAACATCCCCCATTCTTTCTCCCTCACCCTCTTACCAAGTCCTCTGCCAGATCGCAGACAGGTGGTAAAGATGAAAAGACACTCCACCTGTCCCAGGTGCTGAGCCAAGTTTTTACGAAAAGGACCTGCTTATCACAAGGCTCCTTTACCAGAATCCATCGGAACTTGGGTTTGTAACTGAGACCGCTTCTGTTCGTCAGGTGTTTCTCCGTTGAAATGAAATCTGTTGCTATTCCTATGGCATAGAAAAGAAGCCCTTATGCCACAAGGGTCTGGCTGGTAATTAAAGGCCGGAGTTCAAGTCCCCCTGTGCCCCTCAGGAGAAGAGACTTGGCCCTCTGCTCCCCTGGATTGAGAGGAGAGTGCAGCGCAGGCAGCCCATCTCCGGACAATAGGGGCCACAGGCAGATAGGCCCACAGACGAGTAGCAGGCGTGAAGCCTGTTACCCGTGCTACACCATGCTTCCAGACAAAATGTCGTTTGTCGTTACAAAGAAATATTTCACACTGTACAATGACATATTGTTTTTGTGATGAATCACGATGCTTTCATTATGTTCAATGTGTAACCATGAAAATACATCCTGCCTATCAGATGTTTACATGATGATTCATAGCAGTAGCAAAATGACAGTTATGAAGTAGCAAGGAAAATAGTGTTCTGGCTGGAGTCACCACGGCATGAGGAACTGTGTGAACGGGTGGTGACATTAGGAAGGTGGAGAACCACTCACGGGTCTAGACCTTTAGCCAGACTGTCTCAGCTCCGTTCAGCAGAGACGCAGCGATCATGCATCTCCACCCTCCGCAGAGGGCTCCTCAGGCCCCCACCATCCACCCAGCAGCCCAGACGGCCCCCTGGAAGTGGTCATCCAGCCCGCCTGGCCACAGACCTCGCACATGTCTGTCTCTCTTCTCTCGGCCCCGCTTCTCCCACCGACACGTTAGCCCAGGCCCAGGTTCATTCTCTCCTAAACGCTCAACGGGCCTCCCACGACCATAAGCCTCCGACGAAGTGCGGTCTGTCTAATGTGGATGTCAGTCCGGGACTGACGGTCTCTGACGATTCCCGGTCGGTGCACACAGAACGACAACGGGTTTCTTCTTGTTACAAATCAAATCACTGGTCAGGGGAGTAGGCACAGCTCGCTCACCCCACGTCCCTGCTGGCTGCGTTCCGTCCCACCTCTCTGGAATTGCTTTCCTGCTTGTCCACAGCTCCAATCTCCATGGTGTCTGCTTCCTCTTTGCCGACACTCATCACCTCACACAGGCGCTCTAGACATGGGATGAGGTAGGTGAGTAGGGGGAGACCAAGAGGGAGTCCTTCGATTTGTTCAGCTAACATTGATTAAGTCCCAGCTCCTAACGGGGTTCTGTGTGGCAGCCCTGTGGTCTCTGCCCGCTGCCTGCTCCTCACCCAGCAAGGCTGGCAGACACCTGCGCACACCCTGAAGGTCAAGAGGGGTGGGGAGTGCAGACTAGAGTACACGTCTCAAGAAACACCCCCGTCATGACATTTGGTCTAGCTCTTCAGGGACGAATGGATTTTTCAAGTGGACAAGCCACAGCCGCCCAGAGAGGGAACGGCACAGACAGGAACATGTGAGATCTGAAGGAGAGGCAACCTTGGAAATCAATGAGTTTCTCCAAGCCTCGTCTGGCTGGGCCTGCGCTTCTGCTGGGGCCTCCACACAGGTGTGTGCTCCCCAGGCCTGAGGACGGGTAGGTGGGGGGAGCGAGGTGGTGAACTGTCTTGTACAGAAAATTTACAGTGAGAAATGGAGAAATATTGCCAGCACACCAGTAAGCTCCAGGCATTACTCAGTTACACTGAGAGGAAGCACATGACTGGTGCACTTCCACAAAGATGATGCGCTTCCACAAACATGCGCTTCCACAAAGATGATGTGCTTTCACAATGATGTGCTTCCATAAACATGCACTTCCACAAAGGTGTGCTTCCACTAAGGTACGTTTCCACAAACGTGTTTCCACAAAGATGATGAGCTTCCGCAAAGGTGTGCGGCCTTGAAACCATCACGGGAGAGTTCTGCTCTGTTCCACCGGACCCCTGTGAGTCAGTATTGGCTTGATTTTCAGTAATGGATTTGTTTTGTTTGTTTAGAACTAGTAATTTAAAGAAGGATTATCACATGTAAGGCATTGTTTTAAGGAATTGATCTTTTAATCAACTCATTTTATTCTCATAGCAACTTCAGACAACGATGATTGCCTTATTTTACAGACAGGGACGTTAAGGCACGGAAAGGTTCCTTAACTTTCTAAGAAATCAGACAGCTCATGGATTCCCAGCTCATAAAGCACTGGGAAGTAGACCATCTGACTCCAAGACCCACATTCTTAATCACACTAACACCCATCTCCATGTAATTTCCATTTCATAAATATAAATAGAGAAATTAAGAGTGACTGGGCTGTATATAAAATCAAGCCGTCAAACTTAGGAACCTCCCCACCGACGCATTATCCCATGTGGCTGTTCTTAGGTGTCATTGGGTTGGTTCTGGCCATAGTGACACAATGCACAACAGAGAGAAACGCTGCACAGTCCTGCATCAGCCTGACAATTGTTCCTCTGCCTGAGGCCATTATTACAGTCAAGGTGTCAGTTCAGTTTACTGAGTGCCTTCCTCTTTTTTGCTGGCTCTTCACGTTACCAAGCATGATGTTTGGGACTGGTCTCTCCCGACAGTATGCTCCAAGTATGTAAGATGAAATCTTGCCATCCTTGCCTCTGTTCTGGCCATACTTCTTCCATGACGGATTGGTTTGCCCTTTAAATACTATCCCACTGAAAGAGGCATTTGACTTAGACTTGAGACCAGCCTGTGTGATCCAAGAATTGTAAATAATAAAATCCAAATCCAGAGGAGGGACGTTTCAGAGCTTAAATTCTAAACACTAGTTTGTGAGAGATGATGGATGACAGTGGAAGCTACAGATCCATTTGCAGAAACCACATATGGATTAGAGTCCAGCGAATCCCTTCTGACCATAATCTAGGAATATGAATAGTCTTGCTGTCGGACAGAGATCTTTGTAAGATAGATTATAACAGATGCAGTTAGGTTACAATGTAAAATCTTATCATTTGATGTCCCCTTTGACTCATTTTAAAGATGTTTAGGTTTTCAGTATCTTCTGCTTTATTTTCTATTGAGTTTTTTCTGTTACATTTTGTCATTGCTGTAGGGTTCTATAACTTCTGGATTCCGTTTTGTATAGTGTTCTGTAAAATGAAATCCATGTTAGGTAAATCTATAGACGCAGTCACTGGACTAAGACTTACCTAAAGCATGGCAAGGGAGGTTAGGACATGAGGGGGAGCATCGAAGAGGAGAGAAAAGAAGACATTCTAAAGTTGCTTGTGGCCATGATTGCACAAGTCTTAATATGACTGAACTATTGAATTGCATGTTCTGTGAATTAAAACAATTTAAAGAAGGAATTGTTTATATAGGCTGGATATGTCTTCTGGGATTAAAGATCTGGCTCTGACCTTGAAAACGATGGTAGGAAGATCATCCATACACAGGAAGAGGTAAGACACTCAAAACGAACAGGCTCCCTGTCCCAATCAACAGTCCATCCTGGAGCTCCCAAAATATTCCAGAAAATACTCTTTTCCTATTTTCAGGAGAGTTTGTAGAACCAAATGTGAGCCAAACCCATCAGACCCTACTCCTTTTATTGGGAACCGCACAAGAAACAAACAAAACCAACAGTGACAAATTAAACAGAAAAACTTCCATTGAAAAGAAAACAGAAAATATTAAAACTTGGAGCAAATTGTTAATGAGTCAACAGACAGGTCAAATGATACATTTGCCATTTATCTATGGTATATGGATCAAGAGGCAATTGTGCAAACAAACTAAGGGGATTTTGCATGGTCTAAAAGCAGGAAAGGTGTATGATGGGCTTGTATCCATACTTGTCCAAGCTGTATGCTGAGCAAATAAAAAAAAAAACTATAGGAAGAATTCAATATCGAGGTTGGAGGTAGACTTATTAACAACTTGAGATATGCAGATAACACCACCTGACTTGCTGAAAGTGAGGAGGACATGAAGCACTTTTTGATACAGCCTTCAGTACGAATTATAATTCAAAGTAAGGAAAACAAAAACCCTCACAACGGGACCAATAGGTAAACTCATGATAAAAGGTTAACGTTGTCAAGGGCTTCCTCTTGCTTGAATTCACAGCCAATGCCCATGGAGTGAGCCAGCAGTCCAGAGATCAACGGGTGAGTTGCCTTAGGTAAATCTGCTACACAAACCTCTTTAGAATACTGAGAATGGAAGGTATTATTTTGAGGAGCCAGGTACATCTGCCAAAGTATTGTATTTTCAACCCCCTCCTACGCATGTGAAGAGTTGGACATTGAATAAGCAAGCCTGAAGGAGCGTTGATGCATTTTAATTATGGTGCGAGGGAAGAATGTTGAATGTATCATTGACTGTCAAAAGAACAAACCTCTCTCGGAAGAAGTACAGCCAGAATGCTCCTTAAAGGCTAGAATGGCAGGACTCCCCCCACATATTTTGGACATGTTGTCAGAAGAGACCAATCCCTGGAGAAGGACATCACGATTATTGCAAAGTGGAGGGCCAGCGAGAAAGAAGGTCCTCGACAAGATGGATTGACAGTGGCATTGACAACGGGCTCAGGCATAAGAACAATTGTGGGACCTGGTGGCATTTCCTTTTGTTGTACACAGGGTCACTACAGGTCGGAAGCAGTTTGAGGGCACCTAACAACAATGCATCTGCTATTATTGACTTTACCATGCTCTCTATCTGGTAGCAAGGTGTGTTAGTCTGGGTAGACTAGAGAAACCAAATTCATGGACACTTACATGTGTATGAGGATGAGATTTATATACCAGAGCAGTTGAATGTTGGGAAAACATCCCTGTCCAGTCCAGATCAAATCCATAAGCCCAATATTAGTCCATGTGTGATACCAATCTATGAAATCCTCTTCAGACTCACAAAACACAAGCAATGACACCAAATGCAGGAAGATCACGGGCCAGTGGGTGGGAAGTCTTGTGGATCCAGTGGCAGTGTAAGCATCTCCGTGCTTAAGTAGCTCAGTGCTGGCAGGGGTCTCCTCCACATGGCTTCTCCGCCTCCAAAACTTTGGCTGCCATCAGCCTGTCTCCATGTGGTTTGTCAATGAGGATGACTTGCAGAGAGTGTGTGTCCCACCTCCAGTGAGCTATTTATCCTCCAAATGCCATCAAACTGCCACCTGATTGACAGGCTAAATTTTACCCGTTTACTCTAAATCCTCAAGCTGACAACAGATTATGTAACTACTACATAAGGTTATTCACATCCCTGGTCTATAGTCAGAGGGAACTCAGCAGAGGTTTAATCTACTCAGGGCCCTGTAAATGGATTTGGGGATCCCGCTGTCATTCATAGCCTTCTGATACCACTCCCTCTTTCAGGTTTGGATTTAATTATTTATAATTAATTATAATCCTTGGATCACAGAAGGTGGTGTGCATTGTCCATTTGGACTCAGCTGATGCTTCATTTAGATGGCTGCTTGTTTGAAGACAAGTCTTTAAGACCACAGATGCTATTCTTTCAGTAAGCAACATTGTGAGGTCTCACTACCTTTGGACCAGCCACTATTCTTTCTAGTAGCTAGGGGCCATCCACTTTCTTCACTACTTTGCTATAGTGATCTCTTCATGAGGGCAAGCACTGAGTTAGGGCCATGCCATAAAAACAAAAGGAAACTATACATGCAAAGGCCTGTATTTTAAACCTTGGTATATGAGCTGTTGACTTGTACAGATTAGAAGCGTATAGGACTGGACACTATACACAATCAGTGAAGCTTGGAGATATGGGCAAATCTTTCAAAAACACAAAGGGAGAACATGTTCTAGGGAGGAGTGCGGTTTTCATAGCTTCCTCATGGCCTGGAAGACTGAGGCCTTCAAGGCCCTTGAAGAGCACTGCTTCCCAGGATGCTGTCTGCCAGGTACTCTGGTCTTCGTCAACTTGGTTCGAGCCAGTGGCACTCCCTGGACCTTAAACCTCAGTGATGTCCTGATACTGTGGCCAGATTGAAGGTCCGACCAGGAATCCAAGCCAGCCATGGCCTGAGTGGCTCCCCAGCACAGCCCTTTACTGTGGTGCTACCTCTCCTGCCTCAACTCAGCTTGAAATAGTATCCTTGGAGCCAAGGAGCTTTGAACATGTCTCACTGCTGCTCTAACAACAGGCAGGTGATATCAAGAACAAATGGTTACTTTCTCACTGTTGGTGTAGCATTGAGTCCATGTGCTCCCTAAGCTTTCCGATGACTGGGGTCTTCCAGAGGTAGGTTGCTAAGTCTTCCTACAAGGTACCTCTGGATGGACTTGAACTCCCCATTACACCATTGGTAACTGAGAATTCAACCCTTTGTGCCACGCACTGAACTCTTCTTGCACTCCTCACTTGCTGCCATTGAGTCAACTCTGACTTGAAGTGACCCTGTAGGACAGGGTAAAACTGCTCCTGTGGGTTTCCTTTACTGTAACTCTATGGGAGTAGAAAGCCTCGTCTTTGTCCCAAGGAGCAGGTGGTGGTTTTGAACTATCAGCCTTGTGGTTAGCAATCAACTACACTACTCACTGCCTGGCCAGGGCTCCTTCCCTCACAGGCCAGGAGGCTAGGAGTCTGAGTTCAGGGCATGGCTCTCAGGAGAGGTCCTTTTTGCCTCTTTCAGCTAGGGGTTCCTAGGTTTGTAGAGGTGTCCCCTGCATGTCTGGCTTCATGCATTTGTTTATAACTCAGAAGTGATTAGGTTTAGGACTTATCTTACACTCGTGTGACATAGCAAAACTTCTGTTTCCAAGCAAGGTCCAATTTACAGGTTCAGGGGTTAGAGTTTGAGGAGCCACAATTCAATTCACATCAGATAGCTAAACAACAGAGCATCCCCTTCTGCAACCATGAGGAAACAGTTGCACCAGGGGCGAATCCCAATCTTTAAAAGTCATTAAGGCCACCAGAATATCCCCAGCCCCTCCAGGACCCCATCCACCAATCAGAGCTGCCTGCCAACTGCCAGGCTGGGACACTGGTGTCCACCAAAGGGATCACCCTTCTCCCCCGACTTAGCAGCATGCAACCCTGTTCCAGGCACACTTTTGCCCACTCTGTTCCCTTATTTCTCTCTCCCCTCACCCTTCTAGCCACAATTCCTCAGCGCTGGAATGGCTTTTAGTTCGTTGACCACTCATCGTTCTAAAGAGGTAGAAACGAACCAACTCTAATGGAGTTAATGCCCAAAGGACACCACTGGAGGGACATTGGGTTACTCTAAGGGTGTCGGCTGGGTCAGAGCCAAGTACAAAGGCTTTTAGCCAGGAGCAATGCCGTACTGTGGCTTGGGGACGACTCTGTTGCTATGAGACACTAGACTCCACAGGTCCCATCACGGGCAATTACACAAGACGTTGGATGCTGTCATTCATCCCCAGGCTGGGTTCTCACTGCACCTGCTTGCCTGACGACCAGCTGTCTTCGAATTCGCTGTCAGAGCAAAATACCACCCAGGGGGTGGTGTACAGAATAGACCTGCATGGAAGTCCAAATTCTCTCTCTCTCTCTCTCTCTCTCTCTCTCTCTCTCTCTCTCTCTCTCTCTCTCTCTTTCTCTCTCTCTCCAACCCACCCCCCTCTCTGTCCTGTGGGAGGAGACCCTTCCTTGTCTCTTCCCGGCATTCTGTGGCGTTTCTCTGAGTCTTCTCTCTGTATGTGACTATCTCCTTGTTCCTCCCTTTCATAAACATTATTCAAAAGAGCCACCACCAGCCTGTCACTTTGTTACCATGTGGTGGCCGGCACATTGCTGCGATGCTGGATGCTATACCATCAATTTTCACATGCCAGCAGACTCTCCCTTGGTGGGCAGATTTCAATGGAGCTCCCCAACAAAGCAGAGTAGGAAGGAAGGACCTCACTTTGGATTTCTGAAAAAATAACTGACCAGTGAGACTGTTCTGAGTAACCCCGAAAGATTGTCTGAGTAATGCCAGAAGACACACCAGCCGGGGCCAGGGAAGAGCTGCCTCCTCAAAGCACGAGCCAGCTGGGTGGTTAGATGGAGCAAAGCAGTTGGGACCTTCATTTGTTGACCTGGTAAATCCAAACTGCACACATCCAATCATGATTGGAACATGAACAGACAGCATTCATCTGAGAACACGGGGAGTTGCCACACATGAAATGTAACACAGAACTCTTGATGTCCTAGGCATGAGTGAGCAGAATTGGACTAGTAATGGCCATTTTGAGTTGAATAAACACGGTTAATTCATGTTTATTGGAACTGAATACTGGAAACTACAAATTGAAGAGGATCCGCATTGCATTCATTGTCAAAAAAATCTTCAATATAGATCCTAAAGTATAATGCTGTCAGAGAGAGGATAGTGTCTAATGTCTACAAGGAAGACCAGTCAGTACAAACTCTACTCAAATGTACCCACAAACCACTAATGCCAATGATGAAGTAATTTGAGATCATTACCAACTGCTGCAATCTGAAACTGATCAAGCATACATCTAAGATCTCTTGATAAGACTTGGCAACTGGAATGTGAAAGTTGGAAACCAAGAGAAAGGCTCAGTAGTTAGAAAATATAGTCTTGGTGCTGGAAACAATGCTGGTGGGCTCATGACAGAACTTCATAAGATTAATATCATATTCATTGAAAATATCTTTTAAAAAGAAAATATCTTCCCCCCACCCCCCAACATCATTCTTGGAGATTATACTCATAGACCTGGCCATGTTGAAAACAGCATGGGTCCGATTGACTATCTCTGTGGAAAGAGATGATGGAGAAGCACAACATTATCCACTAGAAGCAGGCCACAGGCTGACTGGGGAGTAGACCTTGTGGATCAGAACTTGCTCATATGCAAGTCAAGGTGAAGAAGAAAACTAAAATAGGTCCACAAAAGCCAGAGTATGACCTTGAATACATTCCACCTGAATGTAGATACCACCTCAAGAATGGATTTGATGCACTGAAGGCTTATGAGTGGTGGGATGATAGTGTTGAAGGAAGACATCCAAGCTTCACCAAAGGCATTGGTGGAAAAAACTAATATACATGTCCATTCAACAGAAAGGTAACCCAACTGAAAGAGAAAATTATCAAGTAGTTTTATTAATAGCACATGCAAGTAAATTTTGGCCGGAGATCATTTAAAAAGGGTTGCAGCAGTACACCAACAGGGAACTGCCAGAAATTCATACTGGATTCAGAAGAGGATGTGGACTGAAATATACTATTGGGGTTTTTTCCCCATAGAACTTTGTATATTTTATTGTAATATTTTGCCCAGTCTTTTCATGCTGCTCTTTTTTAAAATTGGGATATAATTCACACATAATGCAATTTAATTATTCAATGATATTGGAAGAACTAGGCAATCAATTTCAGAACATTTTCTTCTTGTACTGACTGTCATTACCTCTCCACTCTCCTCTGCCATACCCCTAGGTCAGGGGAATGGCTCATGAGTCTGAAGAGCCAATCCTGTCCCTCCTAACAACTTTAAAACCACTCAAGAGCCTTAAATATGCTTTTCCAAACAAAATGAAATCACCGTGATGTGAAATAATAACCACTAAATGTTTTCAGTGTTACTTCAGAGCTGCACGTTCACACTGAAAGAGCCGCAGTTTGCCGAGCACTGCTCTAGGGGATTATCAATCCACTTACTGTCTTTATAAGTCTACCTGGCCTGAGCTTTACATATGGAAAAATCATACAACATACGAGCAGAAAGCAAGCAAATAAACAAAAACTTAATTAACAATGTGACAACACAGAACGTAGAACAGCCTCATTCATAAGGAAAGCATAAAATTTTAAAAACTGAACGAAACAACTTTCAAATGGGGGACAAGAGAAATCCAATGAAGAGATATTGCATTTTAACCTAAATGAATCTTTCCAAATCGATTTTACAATGCTCTTTGTCTGACAGCAAGGCTATTCACACGCCTTAACTTTAGTCAGCGAGGATTCCCCAGAGGCTTCGTCCATGTGTGGACACTGCAAATGGGTTTGGGACTTCCACTGCCATCTACAGCCTCCTGCAAACCAGGTGTTCACAATTTAATCTCTGATACCGTTCCCTACTGTGGATGTGGATTTTATTACTTACAATCCTTGGATAACACAGGCTGGTGTGCTTCTTCCACGTGGGCTTGGTTGATATCTCACTTAGATGGCTGCTTGCTTTAAGACAAACCTTTAAGGCCCCAGGTGTCATTCTTTCTGAGTGCTGGGCACCATCTAGTTTCTTCCCCACACTTAGATAATACATCCATTTCTTTGCTGTTCTCTTCATGGGAATATGAGTGTTGATGTCAGATGAACTGTGGCTGATAACAGAAAATCCTAGGAAGACCTTGGTGCTTTATTGACAATGCAAAAGCATCTAACGGTATAGATCATAACACATTATAGATAATATTGTGAAGACTCAAAGAATCAGACCACTTAACTCTGCTCATAAGGAAACTGGTCATAGACCAGGTGTCAGTTGTTTTAACAGAACAAGGGAAACGGAGAAGTGTAGACTCCATAAGAAGTATACTCCTTTGCCATGCTTCCTCAAGTTGTACACTGGGTAAAAAACTTGACACTAGACTGGATGATGAAAAATGTGAAATCAGTGTTAAAGGGTAACTCTCACAATCTACAATACACAGATGGCAACTTTTCTTGCTGAAAGTGAAGAAGACTTGAAGCACTTACTGTTGCAAATCAAAGATGACAGTTTTGGTATACGGTACACATCAATGGGTGTCAGATTTTTCCAATAAAAATTAAGGCCAAGAATTGAGCAACCTGATGAAAGTAATTATTGCCACTGGACTCTACATATGAAGTGATAGAAGTGCCAACTGCTTTCCTACTGCTACACTTGTCCTCACTGTAAAAAGTCAGATCAATGAGTAATGTGCAGGGTACAAGTGTGCCCCAAGGACTATTTGGAAGAAACTTATACTGAAGCTATATTCGTTTTTCATGGGAAATTCAAATGTAACTGCATTTTTTCTTGGCAACACTCCTTAGGAGTATTTTTTCTATGCTGTATTAGACATTTTGACATCACCTGGTGCCTTGTTTTTGCTATGGGGCCCAAACCTCATTAAGTCAGTAGTCTGGTTATCTGATCCTGGTCTTAAATGTCCCCCAAAATGGAAATTGCACATCGTCCCACCTGCTTTCTGTCAATAGCAGATCTTCCTTTCCTCTGAATCAGACACACGCCTAGAACCGACTGAGGTGAAGGTGGTGTCTTTGGAAAAGCATATGAGAGAAGCACATTACATTTTAAGGAAAAACAAACAAACATTATCCCATTGGGTTGTAAAAAAAAAAAAAGTAAGCAGGACAGGAGGATTTCAGGAGTCTATCTCTCTTTATTTTTTAAATGCGGGGCTCCCTCAAACCTCCTGTTTTTGATGAGTCACACTTAACGGAGCTGTGATAGAAGGGGAAACTATCACCAAATTGGACTGTATATGCGTAGCATGGAAATGCGTCTTGATGAGTCAGCAGTGAACGCTGCTCACACCTCCTACATGGCTGGGTGGATCATGTACCCAATTGCCCATTTGTTCCTTCCAGGCAACCAGACAGCTGGGTTTCAAAGCCACATCATTTCAATAAAAAAAAAATCATGGAACTTTCTCCTAATGTGACTGAAAATGCTCGTGAACACAACGCGACAGGCAACTTTACCAAATTCTCTTAGGGCGACAGGCACAAAGACTTGACTCATATACCCAGGTCTTTGAAGAGGCATAACGTGACCGATGCAAGTTAAGGCCAGCTTTCCCCGGGCCACCAAACAAGCCTCAGCTGGATGTTTCCACACCACAGGCAATGAATGGGGGCTCTCAGAGTGAGTCTGCATGAAACATACTTCACTTGCCAGCCTCGGGCTCTCGGAAAGAGAGCTGATTTGTGTGTTGACCTAAATGAAAATCTCCGCCTGGTGCCTTGTTCCTCTCACTTTTGAGGCCTCATGCATTCCTCCTGCTTGAACATTCTTCCTTGCTTCACCTTGCCAATTCCTTCAGCTCAAAGTAAAATTCCTTAAGCCACTCCACCCTTTTCCCTACTTCTGGCCCCCCCGGATCAGGAGCCCCTCTGAGACACTTTCGTCCCTTCTTTTGTGTCATTCACAGTTCATCAAGCCATAGCAGCGCACCCTGGGAATGAAGGGCTCTTTCTTCATAGTCCAGGCTTCCGTTGGGCACATACCAGCCAAAGATCACTTTGCTCCCAGCCTTCCTTGCAGCTAGGTGTGAGCCATGCGGGACTAGAGGCTGGCCAGAGAGAGGTATGTGTTCACTCTCCGAGTGTCTTTGTAGAAGGAAAGGCACTTTTTCCTTTTTTCCTTCCAACAGCTGGAGGTGACCCATCTCTGCCTCTGCAGACGCAGCATCTGAGGGATGGTAGAGCAGCAAGAGGCTGTTTCTCCAACACCACATGCCCACCGTGCCCTCCCCGGATTGACTCTTGGCAGGAAGAAGTAAACGATTTTCTTATTTAAGTGATATATTGCCTTTCTTAACGCAGTCTGGCTTCTATTCAGAGTGCCCACGGGTACAAATGGTTAAGGGGCCCAGGTGCCAACTGAATGATGGGTCTGTGGAATCCAAGTAGAGGCACTGTGGAAGAAAGGGGCTCTTGAAAAATCAGGCCCTGAAAACCACACAACCGAATTCTATTCTGACACATGTGGACACCATGATTGGGAGTCAACCCAACAGCAGCAGTTGCATGTTAGTCCACGTCCTGTGAATGCTCTGAACATCTGTCACAGCATGATGCTTCACAGCAGCACGCACCTGCCTCTACCACACATCTATCAGACAGCACAGGGCACAGGGTAGACTACGTTGCCTAAGGTGTTTCTCACCTCGCAGACTGACCATAAATACTCCAATGTAAGCCAAGTTTTTAAACACGTTTTTAAAGTAGTTTTTGTGGTAAGATTAGGTGCCTCAGTGGATATACAGGTAGGCTTATACTCAAGTAGATATGGTATATTAGATCCAGAGTACATAAAAAGATGTGCTCCCTTCTTGAGTTTGTTTCACACTTCTTCCTACTTATCAATTTTCATGCAATGACTTCTTGGGAGGTCCTCAGGACCACCTTCATTTCTAGTGCTAGGCCAGGTAAAATAGTGAAACAAATCCAGTGGCATATATAGTAACTTTGTATCAAGAACTAATTATGATTTGGAAAGAAAGCATCACAGCCCAGTCCAATTCAAGTTAATAAGTTCAATATTGGTCCATAAGTCCCCCTTCAGACTCACGCAGTCACATGCAATGATGCAGAATGCAAGAAAATCATAGACCGGTGGGCACAAAGTCCTGTGGATCCATTGGTGGTGGCTCTGGCAGCAATCAGGGTCAACCAGCAGGAAGGGAAAGGCAGAGAGAGAGAGAGAGAGAGAGAGAGAGAGAGAGAGAGAGAGAGAGTGAGGATGAGACTCCCAGGACCCTCCTTATGAAAAAGTCACATCCATGAGGAGGCACCATCAGGCTGTGACCTGATTGATAGGCTGAACACCAACTCCTTCACTTCTCTATATCTTCAAATTGACATTGGCCCCATGAAAGCCACCCAGCAGGGCCTTCCCCCTGGCACAGTCAGGAGAAGGAGAAGCCAGCCATGATCAAGGGTTGTGCTCACTTTTGGCAGTCAGGATTGCTTAAGAGTGGCCCATCTCAGTCATTAACAAGAACACCTCAGAGGTGGAGTCAGTGCTACTGAGCAGCTCTGTGATGTGAAGGAGGAAGCAAGGGGTTAATGTTTCCTGCATAATTTTGCACTTTTTTATGCAGTACATCATCTTACGTAAATGAGTGCTATAATTGTGTCATTCCTGTTTTGTTAAGTGTCATCACGGTCTCGTAGCTCTCCCTCGTGACAGAGTGGCAGCATGCTGAGACAGACGGCCAGGCCTGTCACCTGGTGGACACGCTCCTCTTTCAGCCGCGCTCATGGAAGCTCTGCCACTGAGATCGTGGACGCTCTTCCGAGCCTCCTGGAGTCCTTTGCATTTTGTTAAGCTTGTTTTTTTTCCCTTCATTCCTCTTTCTGATCACCCTCAACACGAACGACTCTCCCACCACCCACGGTGGTGTCTCCCTTCTGTCTCTGCCTACCACATGATCAGTCACGCAGCCAGCATTCGTCGTGTGGTCACTTCTGCTTGTCAAAGGGGAGACCCTCTGTCCATGCTTCTTCCTATCTTGCTTTTCTCATTCGACTGAAACTCATGGGTGTCTTTCCAAGTCCTTCAGTTTAGAGTTAACGCATCCTTTTTTCACGGTTGAATAATTATTCCCGGAGTTGCTGTGCCATAAATTATTCAGCCATGGGCTTTATTTCCTGCTTTTCATCACATTAGCTTCCAAATGTGGCTGTTTATGATAAAATCCAGTGCTTTTATCTCTGTGACATGGGTCCCCAGGAGTGGACTTGCTGGGTCAAAGAACATATGCATTTTTCAAATGTTCATAAGTATGATAACCAGTTTCAATTGCTTATATTCCTAGCGTCACCCTCTTGGCTCCTAGCTCCCACAGTTCTCTTCCTCTCCTCCCCCCCCCCCCACTATCGCTGCAGTCTTTCTTTGCAGCAGGATAGTGATATTGTCATTCTCTAATGACATGGCTGAAATGTGTCTTTTGGAGGCTGAACATAAGTTATTTTTGCTAATCTGTACAGATATAATAAAATCAAATAATAAAGATACACCTGTTGTTTTAAAATGCTCAACAGAAAGAAGCCTTTTTCTATGGAGGACTAAGTGATTAAAGATGGGAGTACAGAGTTTAAAACGCTACCTATTTTTCCTCTGTTTCTATATTTAATCAAGATATATGTTCACATACTACCAAGCACTATGGCAACTGAACATTATCAGTGGCAAATTATGTTGTCCCCTGCCTGTGTTTCCTAGGTAATTTGTTACATAGACTACTCCGTTCCTAAGGCATCTTCTGCTCCGTGATCCCACACTTAAAAAGATAAATTAATTAGGCAAATATTTACTAGACAGTGGGGAATGTATCAGTAAGTAAGACAAGACCCACTCGCAGCTTGTCTTCAAGCTGAAGAAAAAGATGGCAAACAGTTCATTACACATGAGTCTGGATAATATCTTTATTTTTTTCACTATTCTTTTTTCTTCAGCGTGGTTTCAGCTTCCATACCAGACTTTTATAACTGCCTGCAAAATTGCTTTCTTTTCAGAATATCAGCACAAAGCTGGCCTCTATAAAGTGGAGGCTAATGATGTCCCAAATGTCCACTTACTCTAAAATCCCATGTCTCTCCATCACCTCTGATCTCATTCCCCACGGCATCCTTCAGAATCCTCCCAGGGTTCCACAATCTGTTGCAAATTCTCACTGAACTCAAGACCTTCTAGGAAATGGCTCACCCACTTGGGGAAGTTGCCAAGCCCTAAATCCGTGGTCCAGACAGTGGTTTGAAGGAGTCACCTAACGCACGGCAAGCTTAGCCATGCGAAGGAGCTCCCTGGGGACTCATTTCACTAAGATGTGTCCTCCAGCCCTCAGCCAGCAGTCTTTGAGGGCAGTAATGGTGTCTGATTTGGGGGTTTGTCTTGGTGACAAAGCCCTCCCCCTTGTGCATGCTCACTAGAGAAGGGGGATGGATGGACTACGAGGATGGCTTCTTGCTTATGTCTGGAGTTTTGATGGAGGTGTGGGTTTCGTCTCCTGATGTCAGAAGGTTAGTCAAGGACATGATGGTCATTTCTGCACCTTAGGCCCGTCGTGTCTCGTTTCAGAAGTTCTGTGACCCCAGCATCCCACTTTTACCAAATAAGCAGGACACTGGCAGGTTGCCTATGAAAAGGACAGCTTCAAACAGGAAGTTTAGTTTTTGCCTTCACACAGACGTCAAAGACGATGACTAATCTTCAGACCACACGTGTAGTGTCTAGGATTTGCAATACATCATGTGAAATGGACTCAGTGAGCAGGTCACTCCCTAGCTCTTGTATTCATTGGTCCTTTCATATTTGGATGGTGAATTTCCTCCTGTCAATCATTTGACTTGTCCAGAACAATCATTAACAATGAGTTCTTCTCAGATATCAAAGACACAGAACAAAAAATCGTATCATTGTGATTGAGGGGGAGTGGTGAATTGAGTCCCAAAGCCCACCTGTAGGCTCCACAATCAGTGCTCATGGAAATAGCAATCAGGAAATCAAAGGAAGTGTTGCATGAGGTGAAGCAAAATCTGTAAGAATTGTTGAACATAAAATTGGTTACCTACTTTGTAAATCTTGACTTAATTCACAATTTAAAAAATGATTTGCAACCAGAATTTCCAACTGTCTACTGAGATGGACTATACCTTACCTGCATCTGGCACATGTGAACGTTGGACCTTGAATAAGGAAGATCAAACAAGAATCAATGCATTTGAATTGTAGTGCTGGCAAAGAATATTCAAAGCACCCTGGACTGCTAAAAGGACAAACCCATCTGCTTGGAAGAAGTCTGGCCAGAGTGCTCCTTAGAGGCAAGGATGGCGAAACTTCATCATACGTACTTTGGGCATGTCCCTAGAGAGGGACATCATGTTAGGTAGGGTAGCATAGCAGAGGAGGAGAGGGACACCCTCAAGGAGATGGACTGACCCCACAGTCACACGCACAAGTGGACAGTGTTGTTGTAAATGAATGGAGACTCTGAGGAACGAGAAGCACACAGAATGAGAAGACAGAGGACTGCAGTTCGCTCTGGCTGCAGCAAAGAATTGGGCTGTGTCCTTTCTTTTATTAATACTAAAATTTAGGAATACATGATGGGTTGTATTTACTCAGAATTTTAAATATTTGACAAGTTACATTTTTGAAATAATATTATCTAAAAAAGCAGGTGCAGTAAGAATGTGATCTTCAAAGCAAAGAACAGAGACCAAAACAAACTCCAGACTAGACATTCTTTATCAAAGACATATCCTCGATTGTCTATCAATATGCACCTGTGTGCAGATGAGCATATTGACCTGGAATGTGCATCCTTGAAGTTTTGACTTGTGTTCAAGTTGTAGCTACAGGGCAGTGTTTGGTCTGTGGCATGGAAGGTCTCTGTGGGTTAGGGTTAGGGTTAAAAAAAAAAAAGGGAAAATGGAAGGTCTCTGTGGCTTGAAGCCAACTCCATAGCACCTAATGTTTTGCCAGATGCAGGTAAGGTATAGTCCATCTCAGTAGACAGTTGGAAATTCTGTTTGCAAATCATTTTTTAAATTGTGAATTAAGTCAAGATTTACAAAGTAGGTAACCAATTTTATGTTCAACAATTCTTACAGATTTTGCTTCACCTCATGCAATGCCACCATAATTTATTCCAATCCCTTTCTGCTTCCTGTTTCCATTCTTTCTTCTGTCCTAGTCCTGTGGGGTTCTTCTCTGGCTTTGAATTCTGTTCCACATTTGCCTCCCACTCCATCCAGAACCTTCTCATGTGATCCCTGGTATACAAGTTCAAGGTCATGGTGAGAAGCTCAGCCCAACTTTGGGTAATCACAGCTACAATTCTGATCAGCATCTGATAGGAAAAGAGCAATTTCAGGTGATGTGGGGATGACCTGTCACAGTGGTTCCAGCATCTCCCATCTTTCCCAGACTCTCGCCCCAGAAACAGGAATCTAACCAGTGGTGATCCTCCTTTGCTCCCTCGTGTTGACAGTGAGCACACTCATACAGACCTGGGAACCAGTCCTTCATGCCTTTGCCTCCTATTTTAGATTGCAAATGCTTTAGTGTTCCAATTTTCTACCGAACTGCTGCTCTCCGAGTGATATGCAACATGGTTTATCTGTGGGTCAGCAAACCTAGCTCTCCTGTGGCAGGCATTTCTGCTTGACCTGCTCTGTGAGTGCGGAAGTCCACCTCTCTGCTTGGGCTCTGACTCTAGGTTCAGCTGCTGCCACTCCTCTGCAGGGTTTCTGGTTTCCCAGCCCTGTGCCTCGATGGAGAAGGGTTAATGTGCAGTGGATCTTGGAATCCAAAAGATGGGCTCCTCCCCTGGCCCTTTTTCCTCGATAGTAAGATTTTGTTGTTTCTGAGGTGGCTCCTTGTACACTCAGCAGGATGACAATCACAATGAACCCTGTTAACAGTCACTCACAACTGAATCATAGTCTCTCAGTGTGGCGGGCATATGCTTATGTCAATTTCATGATTGAGATGTAGGGGTGGAGTCTAGCCTGTTAATCTGGAGATAGCCATTGAGTAGCCAATGAGGCCTCTGTGTGGGCATGGCTCTCTCCTGAGACTTCTGCGAAATCTCACGATATTTCCCGCGTGAAGATGAGAAGCTATCTCCCCAGTTGTTGGGAGGTAGTCTCAGAGACGATGAATCACAGACAAGACAATGGCAGCATCTGAGGAGCCAGAGGAGAAGCCACATGGCTTTGCCCTGATGGAGCCAGACCTCTGAAGCTGGAGGGGCCATGTGGAGACTCCTGCCAACAATGAGTTGTTTCTGCCACCATTGGATGCTATTGATGAACCCTGAGCCCCGGAAGCAAGGAGCCATGCAGAGATCTCTGCCAGCACCAGGATTCTGCACCCACTGACCTGTGACTTCATGAGTCAGAAGGAGACATTATAGACTGGTATTGGGCATATGGGCTAATATTGGACTTATGACTTTGAACTGGACTAGGTTAGGATGCTTTCTCAGTGTTCCATTCCTTTTGTATATAACCCTTTCCTTATATCCATATGCGTGTCTATGAAATTTGTTCCTCTAGTCTACCTGGACTAACACACTCAGCATCTTCCCCCACCTTCTCTTATCATGAGGAAAAAAAGTGGTCTGGTGGGAGTTACAAGGACTATGACTCTCCCTTCCCACCATTGAATGAATTTTGGCCTAAGAAATAATTTGATGCACTATAGCGTATTAGCAAAGAAGCCCTAGTGACACAGTGATTCAAGCTCTCAACTGCTAACCGAACATTGGTAGTTGGAAGCCATCAGCTGCTCAGCAGGAAAGTAAACAGGACAGCCTCGGAAGTATTATAGGGCAGTGTCCTGAGTGTGCCACGAGTCAGAATTGACTCGATGGTGCTGGGCCTTGGAGCAGCTCCTCTGTGTATAACAGTCTATCTGGGTGTTTCAGTGTGTGGGAGCCTTGCTGACAGAGTGGGCTGGCACTCGGACTCCATCAGCTGCTCCAAGGGAGAAAGATGAAGCAGTTAGCTTCCAAAAAGATTTACCGCCTCAGCAACCTGTGGAGCAGTTTTACTGTCCGACAGGATCATCACAAATTGGGACAGACTTGACAGTAGTGGTTTGTGTGCGTGTCAACGTTTGCTCTCAATTACTAAACTAAAGGTTGGTGATTCCAATCCACCCAGTTGTATCAGGGAAAGCAGTTCTGGCAATCTGCTTCCATTAAGATCATTGCCAGTGAACCCCTATGGCAGAGCTTCTAGTCCATAACACGTGGAGTGTCTATCAGTTAGACTTGAGTTAAGCAACAGGTTTTATATATATAGTTGATTCATCTATTCATCGAAGAGAGATTTCTTTTAAAGGGTTGACTCACATGATTGTTAAGGTCGGTAAGATCCAAATCCATAGGTCAGGTAATGGTCTGGAGATCCCAGCCGTCTTGTGTCCCGGTATCTACAGGTCAGGAGATGAGAAGAGTGAAGAGTATTCTAGCAAGAGGTCTGTGTATAGTCTGGAGCCTGAGGACACGCTTGGGAACACTGATCGGCTGTGTGGCCTCTAGATATGATGGAGGGTCATGCGCTCTTGTGAA
This sequence comes from Nesogale talazaci, assembly GCA_004026705.1. NCBI lineage: Eukaryota > Metazoa > Chordata > Mammalia > Afrosoricida > Tenrecidae > Nesogale > Nesogale talazaci. The sequence continues at coordinate 18,050 of PVJH01011488.1, read as the reverse complement.
GGCCAACTGATTTCATCACAAATAACTTCTTCCGGATAGCATCTAGACTAGTGTTTGACTGGCACTGGGCACCAGGAGCTAACTGAGTTGATACATAAAATTGACCACCACAGCCCTATACAAGTTAATGATATAATTATAATAGTATCGTGTGTTACAAATGAAGGATTATGTGGGGTAAGAGCTTTTAAAGGAGGGAGGGGGGCAGTAGGTGATCAGGTTAGGCTCCTTGAATTTGAGCTGAGACCTCAAGAATGAACATGAGGGCTGAGCCCCGGTGGCGTAGTGGTTGTGCGCAGGACTGCAGCCCACTGGGATGGAGGTTCAATTCCAGCAGTGGGGCTGGGCCTCCTACTCCCACCGCCGGAGAGCAGTGATGCCCCCCCCCCCAAAAAAAAATGAACATGAAGTGACTTGATGAAGGATGCAGGTCAAACATCCCATCCTACCGCCAAGGCCCTTTTCTGTTCCTCACCAAAGAAAAGATCCCCACCACGACTTGGTTAGCAGGAAAATTTGGCCAGCACATACGCTTGCAGTAACCCCAGGTCCCCCGTCTTCTGCAGATGTCTTGTTGAAATGTCTAAAAGGCCTGTGGAGGTCTCTTTCCCCAGTCATTCATTTTCCATGAAGAAATCTCCAGATGCCAACGTGCTCTGTCCAGCGTATCACTAAACACTGGAAGAGTTTTCATACAAATGAACATATTAACTCCTGTCTCCCTCCAAGCACTCATGCTCAACCCCATCACTCTACCCTTACCATCCAGAGCCATCATGTTGAGAAGCAAATAAAAGAAAAATATTTTTCCTGCTTTGTTAATTACTCCATTTTCAAGCAGACACAAACAATTTTCCTTTTTGGCTTTGGAACAGCTACTATGGGTGCCAGATGGTACATTGGGGGCTTTAAGAGCCTTAGTCACCAGAATAAGCTTTGTTCTTTTTTTAAGGAAAAGAAATCTATGTTAAAGACACACTCAGCAATTCCTCCCATGATGACAATAGGCATCCAGTAATTCTGCAGATACCTTGCTGTCACCCCACTCTCAGTGTGCAAGAGAACAAGATGTTACCTGGTCGGGCTGAGCCCCGGTGGCGTAAGTGGTTGGGTGCGGGACTGCAGCCCGCAGGGCTTGGCGGTTCAAATCCCGTGGCGGCTCTCAGGAGCAGCACTGGGTAGCGCCCACGACCACCAGAGGCAGTGATGCCCAAAAAACAAGCAAAACAAAACAAAAAAGATGTTACCTGGTCCTGTGCCACCTCCATGACCGCTAAAGAATGACTGTGGGAAGTAGATTGCCAGGCTTCTCTTCCTAGTACACCTCAGTCTGAAAGCTCCATGGAAACGTGTTCCCCATCATAGCAACACACAGCACTGTCAGAGACTCACACCTGGTCTCCCTAATGGAAGATGGGACTTCTCCCACTGCCCCCTACTGCCTGCACTCTTTATCTTTGATGGTAGTTGTTTTGTGGTTCCCCACCACCACCACCTAGTGTAATTTTAGTAAAAATGAGTATTGAAATATAAGTTAATTATAAGTTAGATATATAGCCTAAATCTCGCTTTTGAACTCAAGACATGCTTCTAATTGCCTACAGACGTCTCCTGATTTTCTCATGGGCATGCCAACAGAATCATGTCCAAAAACGGAAGTCCAGTCTTTCTCTGTGGCGCCCTGGTGGCATAATGGTTATGCTTTGAGCCGCATGGTCGGCAGTTTGAAACCAGCAGTAGCTGCAGGAGAGACAGATAGGGCTTTCTAACGCCCATAAATAGTTACAGTCTTGGAATCTCACAGGGGGTTGCTGTGGGTCCGCCCTGACTCGATGGCAGTGAGGGAGAGTCTTTCTCCACACACCTGCTCCCCCACCAATCTTCCTCTTTTACCCAATATTCTTTTTTTTTACTTTTTTAAACTTTTTTTTTACCCAATATTCTCGATCAGCCATTTGCCCCCTTTCTGGACTCCCGGGAGCACTCATCCATATTGTCCTCCCTGCCCAGAATGCACTTCTTACCGTGACCTGTCAGGTGTCCACTCAAAAGCCCCTCGCCTCGTGTGGCTCCCCAAGTGGGGTCTAAGTGCAAAGACACAGGAGTGCTGGCTCTTACACACACACACACACACACACACACACACACCAACTAAACAAAGGCTACTGCTCTGAGCATCACTCCAGCTCACAGCACTCCCATGTGCGTCAGAGCAGAGTTGCTTCATGGGGATTTCTTAGCTACAATCTTCATGGAAGCAGTGTCTAGCTCTTGTCCTACAGCCCTGATGGCTGGTTTGAAACCTCACGGGGACCCATGTGCTCCATCAAATGCCCCTTTACATAGTGGGTGCTTGAAGTTTGCTGGATGAATGAGTGAACCATCTATATCAGGGTCCCTCAAAATAAGTTCTAGAGAAAGTATATCGTTTATTGACACACTGGGCCTATAGTCAAATAAAGTCCATAAATAACAGAGTTGAAAATGGTATGCAGGTTTCTGCACTGCAGAATTCCTCTCAGTCTCTAATTTGGTAAGGAACACTGTCAGGACCAAACCCAGAGTGGAGAATAAGTATGATGTTTCTTGAACAAGTTAAAGTCTAAAACTGAAGCAAAACAGCCACAAATTCACTGCCTGAAATTCAAGGCCAATCTGAAATCATAAGACAAACTAACATTGCCCCTGTGGATTTCTGAGATGGTCACAGAGCAGCCCATACATCACCAGTACACAACCAGGGCTCCTTTAGTCACCCTACACAGCTGCTACTTCAGAGACTGGCTTTCCAGCTGTGTTCTATGGGCCATATAAGGGAAAGCCATTGCGACCAGCAATGATTTAGCCTTTAGCTGTATTAATTTCATGTAAAACCCTTACAGTATACCATGGCACAATGGTTAAAGAGTTCCACTGCTGACCAAAGGGTCAGTGGTTCAAACCTACCAACCATTCTGCTTCCCCGTGGAGAGGTGCCGCCTGGGAAGCCGTATTGAGGCGTTCTGCTTGGTGATACAGGGTGGCTGAGTCAGGACTGACTGCGAGGGACAATGAAAAGACACCAGGTAGGAGCGCTTTCATTTACCTTTCCTAAGCTCCCTCTGTGTTACCTAATTTACTGGCTCAAAGGGGGAGGAGCTGGGGTCAACACCTACCCAATTTGATGGCAAAGGCTGAACTCATAATTACAAACCTGGCCCGACTTCCCAAAGCACCCTCCAGACACATGTTTAGAGGCCAAAGCTTCTTTGTGGTTCCCAGGGCTGTCAGGAGGGGTAAAGACTGGGGCGTCTTAGTTTAAGGGGTACTACGCGACTGCTCAGAGTGGTAAAATAATCTGGAAAAGGATTGTACTGCACGAAGAACGTCACCAACATCTCTGCATTAGGTTCCCGGATTGGGGTACCTCGGTTCTTTGCTTCACAGAGCTGAAAGAATTCACCCCGAAGAGACAAATAACAGAAATGTGGGTGTACGGAGATGACAGACAGTGTAAGATACGAAATAGTAACAATATATAATTGATCAAGGATCATGAGGGTGGGGGGGGCGGGAGGGAAAAAAGAAGAACTGATACCAAGGGCTCAAGTAGAAAACGTTTGGGAAATGATGATGGCAACATATGGACACATACGCTTGATACAATTGATGTGTGGAATGTTACAATGGCTAAAAGAGCCCCCAATAAAATGAATTTTTTATCCATATTTTTTCATTTTGCTTTTGTTTTTTGGGCATCACTGCCTCTAGTGGTGGGAGTAGGAGGCCCAACCTTTGCTCCTGTAGAGCTGGAATTGAACCTCCATCCCAGTGGGCCGCAGTCCCGCGCACAACCACTACGCCACCGGGCCTCAGCCCCTAAAATGATTTTTTAAAAAGAAAGAATATACGTGACTGACACACTTTTGTCATCCCAAGTGAGTTTTATGAAGGAAAGGGAACGTTTTTCAGGTATCAACAGTCTTGAAAAGTTACACTCTACTGCTGGCGAGCCGCAAGGGCCATGTGGAAACCACAGAGTTTGCAACTGGGAGCGGGAGAACCACGCGGAAAGAACACGGAGCAGAAGAGTGAAACTCACACAAGTGGGGCTGGGGGTCCCCGGGGGTGGGGCGGGGGCTGCCGAGGGCCCGCTGAGACCCTTCCAGCCTCTGGCTGGGCGCACACCTGAGCGAGCCCAGAGTGCAAAGAGAGTCCTGCGCCTGGTGAAGTTGAGCCGTCTGGGTGGGGAGACATAGGTGACGGCATTGGCTAAACTTAGTGACTGCGTTTAAACATGGGCTTCACCTGCTGCGTTGCTGGGGGGGGCGGGGAGGGCCCTCATCTGAGCATGCTCAGTTTGGAGTTTCCCATAGATGTCTAATTAGTGTGCCTGATTTCTTTCCAACTCTTTCCTGTGGCCTTTTGCATGCATCGGAGAGACAACCCCCTTTTGTCTTTCATCTAGCTGCCCAATGACCGCACTGTACTTGTGAAACAGCCTGAGCTGCTTACGAGGTGAGATAGGAAGGGTGGGGCGTTAGAGCTAGGAAATCCGGCCTGGAAACAGTAAAGGAGCCAGGGAAGCAGGCGATCCATGGAGGAACCACTAGTTGCAGAAACAGTGCGCTGAGGCCAGAGCGACAGGAAAGACCAGTCACCTGGTAAAATAACTGGTGGGATCTAGAAAGTCGATGCCCACTTCCTCCTTCGGCAAGGTCAGGTTCAGTTGTTGTAAGAGGCACGGCCCGCAAGGACATGCATGACTGCCATGTGACCCAAAAGGGCTACTCCAGTATTAGCCTGAGACTCCAACTCAGACTACAGGAACGGCCCGCGAGCCTAATTACTGATGCTAACCATCCCAGAGCCCCATGTTACAGGCTCCATTTAGGATTGGCCTAATGGTCCACAGGCACCCACCCACTTCGAGGGGGCCAAGAATGAGCACCTGCAAACCGACGACGCAGACTGCCCAAATGGGAGACTTGCTCCAAGACTACGTACCCATTCATGAGTAAGACACCAGTGCCTGCACAACCTGACTCCTGAAGCTTGAGACTTTTTATCTATAATATGCCTTACCCTGCAGGGGCCAGTCTATTAACAAACGCTTCACGCAATTGTGACTTTCCAGCCGTTTTGCCCACACCCGTGTCTGAGAACAAGGGCAGTGGAGTGAGTCTTCCGATAATGGGAGAGGAACAATCTGGAAATGGAGGCAAGAATGGGGGCACAACCAAAGAATGCTATCAGTGACACTCAATTGCGCATGTAGAACTTATTAAATCGCTATTTGCTTTGCTACTTGCGCCTCTCTTTTTTATTTAATTAATAAGTCATTTTATTGGGGACTCATACAACTCCCATCATGATCAATACGTAGTCAATTGTATGCATACCACATTTGCACACCTGTTGCTATCATCACCCCTGAAACAACCTCCCTCCACTTAGGCCCCCAGTACCAGCTCCCCATGTTTCCTCTCCCTCCCCACTCTCCCTCCCCCATGAAATCTTAATAATTTAAATATTGTTATTACTTTTTCATGCCATACTCTGTGCGATGTGTTCCTTCACCCACTTCCCTGCTGTCCGTACTCCAGAGAGGTCATATGTAGATAACAACCCCCAAATAAAAAGGTTAAGAAATGCTACACTGTCAAATGTTTTGTTACAGGTATTTTATAACCACACACAATTTTCTTTCTTTTAAATTTTAAGGTTTAAAAAAATTCCCGGGACTGCAGCCCACTGGGATGGAGGTTCAATTCCAGCAGCTGCTCCACAGGAGCAAAGGCTGGACCTCCTATTCCCACTACCAGAGGGCAGTGATGCCCCCCCAAAAACAAAAAATAAACAAACAAACAAAAACAAAACAAAACAAAAAAATTCCCAGACTCCCTCGCATGATCTGCACATGCATTCTCCTGACAAGGACCAGGATGCAGCTGTACATGCAATACGTGCATGCCTGAATCAAAAGCTTTTGCATATTACTGTTCCCTTCTTTTCATGTGTGCAGTAGTTTTCTATTGCTACGTGACAAACGGCCACAATACCTATTTATTAGCTCACAGTACTTTATTTTTTTTTTTTTGTTTTATTTTAGCTTTTCCAACCCCCACCCCCTTCCACAGTACATTAGGTCAGAAGTCTGGAGGACTTGGCCGGATTCTGGGCTCATGGCCTCATGGGCCTCAGATCAAGGTGTTGACCCAGATGCATTCCTTTCTGGACCTGCTGGAGAATTCACTTCTCAACTGAACTCATTCGGGTTGTTGGACATTGTAGTTCCTTGTCATTGTAGGATTGAAGGCCACACTCCCTTCCCGGTGTTAGTCACAGGCCACGGCTCCTGGCCCCCTGGGCTCCCAGCCATAGGACCAGCTTCCTCTAGCTTCAGTGGAGAATCTTCCTCACCTCCCCTCAAATCCCTCTCACAAGTCAAATCTCTTAACTTCTCTTGTCTCTGACTATTGGACACCTATGTAAAGGACTAGTGGTTAGGCCATGCCCACCCAGATAATCTTCCTATCTTTAAATCAATTAAATTTTTAATGCATAAGCATCACTTCCATTCCAATTCATAGAGAGTCTGTAGCACTGAGTTGAAATGGCCCAATAGGGCTTCCAAGGCTACAATTTTGGGAAAGTGACTGTCACACCTTTCTCCCATGGCTCTGCCGGGGAGTTCAAGGCATTGGGCTCTTGGGTCACAGCGGAGTGCATCTGCACTGTATGACACCAGGGTTCCTTGGGATCAGCTGATTGAGAACCACCAATGCATCTGCAAAAGGCCCTCACAGCAGTGCCTAGATTCAGCGGAATAGCTGGGAGATGATGTGTGTATACCAGGAATCAAAGGTCTTTCGAGCTAACTTATGTAAGCTAACATATATATGTATATATATAAATATAAAGAACATAAAACATATGCTCTTCCTTTACTAGATGGTAATCCAGTCAAAGAGAGAGACCATAAATATATTGATATATATTAATTTCTTCATATATTTCTGGTTAGTATTCAGGTCATGAACACGGTGATTTTTTTCTTGATGGTTATCACCACCACATCACATTCAGACAGATTCCTTGCTGTAATTTTTTTTGGGGGGGCATCACTGCCCTCTGGTGTACCCAGCCTTGCTCCCAGAGAACTGCTGCTGGATTTGAACCACCAAGTCAATGGGCTGCAGTCCTGCACTCAACCACAGGGCTTAGCCCTCCTTGCTGTAATTTTTGGTCCTTAAACTTTTATTAAATTACTTTGCTATAAGACATACTTTTTGACACAGACTAGAAAAGCAGACCTGTAAGATCCAAATTTAATTTTTTTCCAATAATTACTGGGAACTTGGGAACCTCAGGGTCAATACTGTAGGAAATGGAAAGAGAGTTTTTTAAAAAAGATTAATTTTCAGAGGGTGACTGTAGCAAGATCTAGAAAATTATGTCATTTCTCCGTGTGACTATCTTATAGTAGAGGTGTCAGAAATTGGATGTACCAGTAATCTTAGGAGCATTGAGTGTACACATTGTCAATATCTCTTGGTGGTCTATTAAATATGATGGGTGTGACTTATTTGGGGTAATTTTATTTTATGTGATTTGATAGTAATTTTTTTAAGAATTGCAAGCCAAAACACTAAATGAATCAATATGACCCCAGAAACTATTGTCTGAGATAATTTTTAATCCTGTGTGATATGGAGGCTTGTTGTACCAATATGACCAAAGAAAATAGGTAGGTTTGTTGTGACAAGATGGCCAGTGAACACACGTAAGATCAATTGAAGGGTGGAGATATAAATAGCTGGGGGAGCCCCACCCTGGTTCTCTTGCTCTTGGATCTTCTGACCAGCCGGCTGCCTTGTTTGTCCTGTGTCTCGATCTCCAAGCTACACTCCCCATGGGACACCTAACCCGTGGACTGTGTTGCTGTGAGTTGAGGTTCCTTCAAGCCCTGCTTCACCACACTCCTGGAATATACATCTCTTGAGATGGGAACAGTTGGACTCTGTCATCTGGCTGACTGTTGGTGACCTGCTTTGCTGTTTGCTGTTTGTGACTGGAGAGCCTGAATTGCTCTACAGAGGACTACTTGGTGGCCCTCAAGACTCCAAGGACTGCCAGTTGTCTCATGCAAGTGAGTTGTACTGAGCCATTTGTACTGCTTTATAGATTAGTTAACTGTTTATTTCTTATGTTAGATATCTTTCTATCTATATAGACACAGAGAGAGAATTATTAGTGTCCTGGTTTTGTTTCTCTAGAGAACCCTGTCTAACATATCCTGAAACCAAAAATACCTCTCGAAGTCTTCTTAACACTATACAATAAGTTGAGCTTAAATGGTAAAGAATGTCTGCCTTGAGCATTATGCTCTGAGAGCCTTTGAGTTGATGGGACCAAACTGAGAACAGTCACTGACAAGATAAGGCAGGAACCGGAGAGGGCAATGAATTGACGTTAATAAGAGCGGACAGAAAAGGAGGTGAGATGGTTGCACAGCTTAGAAAGCATGTCATCAAGGTCATAGAACTGCACGTGTAAAAATGGATGAATCAGATGTTTTGCTGTGCTTGCTCTTAAAAACAGGAAACCAAGATTCCACACACAGACAGCTGGAATTTCCTACATGCAATTTGTGGTAACAGATAATGCACACCGGCATTCTGCTCTTCACTATAGACTAGGGCTGTTCAGTACTTGGATCGCAATCTGCTTGTCGATCGCAAATGTAGTGTGGGTGGATGGCATGGCATTTAACAAAATAGATGTAAACCTATCATCAATCGTCACTTAAGTGCTACACAGCGAAGGAGTCAATCAGATGCAATCTTAGGTGTCAAACGCGTGTGCAGACAACTGCACCAAGTGCAGCAAAACTGACTGGCTCAGGTATCGCCAAGTTTTAGACTTTGTTTTTTTTCCCTCTTATGTAAGAAAGGACATTAAAATGAGTGGGACCAAGTAGGAAGACAAATACATGTTCGCGTTCAGCTGAAGTCCAGAGCTCACGAACAGTTTTGAAACTTCCTCACAGAGGGCAAGTACCCAAACTGTTTGGCTCTACTTATTTATATGAGTCAACCTTTTCCTACAAAAAATCATGAAGTCCAAGTACCATTCCACCACGATTGATGATCATTTGGAAGTGTGCTGGAGGCTGGCTGTCAGCAGCTACTGTCCGGACTATGCATCTCGGGTTTACTTCATTCAGTGCAAATCATCAGAGCAAACTCAGTTCATGACAAAAAAATGTACTTAGTTTTTTTTCTTAATTGTTTGATGTGAACTTGTTTGTCACAAGACTCCAAGTCCATTTCAGCTTTACTTTCCTCCTTTCTTTCTTTTTTTACACATCACTGCCCTGGTGGGAGTAGGAAACCCAGCCTTGCTCCTGGAGAGCTGCTGCTGGATTTGAACCACCAACCCTGTGGGCTACAGTCCCTCACAAGAACCCCTGCACCACAGGAGCTCAGCTTCCCCCTTTTGTCCTTAAGCCACTCAGACCACTGTTTAGGTTTGAAGGCTAAGGAATCTGGAGGGAAAATGTACATCGTTAATTGTGCTGTGTTGTGCTAAATGGACTCATGCGGTTATGCAAGGTATATAAACATACATTGTGCATATAAAGAATTCTCAATGCATTTATGAATAACTGTAGTAAATAAATATATGTTTTGCATTTTGTAGTGGGTAGATCATTTTGAATCGATCATTTTATAAGCATGCTGACAAAGTGTGAGCACCCCTGGTCTAGACACTCGGAAGGGAAAGGTGGGGCTTCCATTACAGGGTGTTTGGCATGGTGGCAAACCCTGAAGGAGGTAGGACAAAAAGAGGAGAAGAGAAGGAAGGTCAAAGGGAACCTTGACGATCCCAGCACACATGTGACCTGTCTGCCCTAAAGCCTTAGTGCTTTTGAAGCTCAAGTTGAACCAAGTAGGTTTTTATATCTCCCTTCCCACACATTGCTTTAGTCTCAACTTTCTCCTACCAACTTGATGCCGTGGTCAGAGACTACCTTAAAGACATGCTCCTGGTTAGTGGTCGAGTCAAACCTATCAATCAAGGTGCAACCGGATGACCCTTCCTAGAGGTCATGGGCCTTTGTACAAGAGGCAGACAAGCAGAGATGATCTCTCACAGCCCCTTTGCCTTCCTCCTCTCTGAGAATTCACTGGGACTCTGTGTCTGCCTCCAGGGGTGGCCCCATGTGTGCCGTCCAATGCTGAGAGCTGGCAGCACCTGCCATGTCGCCACAGGTCTTGGATCCACACGACTGTGCATCCACCAACCTGGGATTTTCCTGCTGCCAGTCTCACTTTTCTGCATCATCAACTTGCAGCTACAGGAGCCTGAAGAGGGACATAAGGAATTATTGCACCTAGGGACTTGAGTCAGACTGGGTGGAGTGTCTTATTGGTTCTCAATCTGTGGGTCATGACCCTTTGGGGGGGTTGCCAACAACCCTTTCACAGGGCTTGCCTGAATCATAGCAATGGCAAAATGACAGTCATGAAGTAGCAACGGAAATAATTTTATGGTTGGGGGATCAACACAACATGAACGTTATGAAAGGGTCATGGCATTAGGAATGTTGAGAACCACTGATGTCAATATAATATTCTTTTTTGCATGTAGGTAAGTGTCACTGGACTTGTTTCTTTCAACAACCCAGCTTAACACATGGGATGTGCTGGCTTCACTCCATCTCTTCATTTCACAGAGACAGCAACCCAAACCCACCTTGCTTTCCCTCCATTTCTAGAAGCTGGACTGGGCTGCAGCTAGGTCTCTTGCTCCGGTCTCTGTGGGCACTGGCTTGTACCGAACCTCCTATACCTGAACCTTAGCCACTCCCATGCAGGGCTTGGCTCACACCGACGAACAGATGAACGCAATCCATCTGACCGAGGTTCTTGGGAACTTGGCCCTATTTCTAGCATTTAGTGGGTATATGGAACAAAAGGAGCTCCTGAAAGTCAATTAATAAAAAATAAATAACTAGAAGGAAAGAAAAAAATTTCAGCTTGAGAAGAAGAGAAAATTTGAAAGGGTGTGGCAGAGAGTAATCACAGTGTCTACAAAGGGCAAGATGTGTTCTCACTGCACCTGGAAATTATATGTTTATGTACCTTGCATGACCACATGAGTTCATATTGCAAAACACAACACAATGAACTATAAGCATTTTTTGTTATGACCTGAGTTTACTCTGACGACTTACATGGAATAGAATGCACAGGGATGCACAGCATTATTTTCAGTGAGAGATGAGGCTAGCTGTGTTAGGCTGGATTCTCCAGAGAAGCAACGCCAGTGGTACCTGTAATATGGTTCTTAACCTTCCTAAAGCCTGTGACCCTTTCATACAGTTCCTCATGTTGTGATGACCCCCCCCCCCAACCATAAATCATTTTCATTGCTACTTCACAGCTGTCATTTTGCTACTGTTATGAACTGGACAACCCCTGTGAAAGGATCATTCGACCCCAAAGAGGTAGCGACCCACAGGCTGAGAACCGCGCATAGAGATGAAGAGAGAAGTCTATCTGAAGGCAAATAGTTCACACAGTCCTGACGTTGTTACGTCCATTGGTCAGTCTGGATATCATGGAGGAAGTTTTTCCCAACTGGCATGGCTCCCTAGAGCAGGAAAGCTAGCAAACCAGAGATCAGAGACCGATGGGCAGAAACAGGGAAATCAGATGTTGTGGCAGGCAGAGGATCCGTCCCATGATCAGTTGTGGTCACATGTCCAAAAGTAAAGTCACCAGACATCCCACTTTTTAGCAATTTAACGTCCCACTGTGTTTTAAAATTAAAATAAGTAGATTACAATACTATTTTTGCATTCTATGAAAATTTTGGTTGCTCCATATAGACCTAATTTTTAATCAAGAACCTCCACCCTGGTCAATGGTGTCCCACTTAAAATCTGGTCACTTGACCCAAGAGACCAGGTGCAGGATCTATGCCAGCTGTAAGGAGAAAGAGAGCACCACTTCTCTGTCGTACCTCTTTTATAGATATCAATATAGACCACACCCCCACGGAGTGAGACATCATCAGGCTATGACCTACACATTACAGGGCAAGGTTTATTGCCAAATAATGGAGCATTCCAGCCATGTTGGCACAAGACCTAACTATCACACCATCCAGTGAGTCAAAGAAAAGATCAAAAGGGAAATTTGAAAAGCTTCTGACAGGGATTAAGATGAGAACTTTATTCACGAGAGCATATGGAAACTTATAAGCTACAGCCAGTACAGTGCTTAGAGGCAAAATTATAACTGTGGAGACCCTTAAAAGGCTCTCAAATGAGAATGATGATGGCCACAAATGTACAACTGTACTTGACACGCTGGCTGGACGGATTGTGATAACAGTTGTACGAGGCCCCAATAAAATGATCTTTTGAAAAAGATGTCACATTAAAAACCTAATCTGCCACCTTAAATATGGACAAGTCAGAAACAACTAAAAGCAAGCAGAGGAAGGGAAATAATAAAAATTAGAGGAGAAACTGAAGACATGAAGAGTAGACAAAAGCAATAGAGGATATTTACAAAAACAAAAGTTGATCCTTTAAATAGATCAATAAACTTTTAGCTAGTCTGATGAGGAGAAAGAGAAAATTGAATTATTAAAATCAAGACAAAAGAGGAAGTATTGCTCCAACTCTACCGGGAAAAAAACATTTTAATTATAACTAAATACTAGGATCAGCTGTGTTCTGCCAAATTATGTAACTTCCATGCAATGGACACATTCCTAGAAACAGACTCGAGAGGAAATAGAAGGGACGGTATTAAAAACTTTCTGGGAGACTGGCAGGTGAAGAGGCGGGTAGGCTCTTCTCTTTGACAGGAGCCCCTGGGTGGTGCATTCAGCTGCCGACTGAAAGCTTGGAGGCCGGAGTCCATGTAGAGGTGCCTCCGAAAAACAGCCAGGTGAGCACAGCTACACTCTGACACTGCCTCGGACTCTTCCCAACGAGGACTGACACTGCTTGGAAGAGGATGAGCTGCAAAGGAAAAGGAAAAGCTATGGTTCCTGGAGGAGGATCTGGGATTCTGGGTTACAAAGGAGCAGGAGGGCTGACTATGGGGTCTGTTATGAAGATATCAGAAACTTGGACACGGCTACACAGTGAAGAGCCAAAGGAGGGCAAGGGTTGCGGGCGTGAGAGGAGAAAGAGGAGCTGTAAGACGGAGGCGGCAGCAGAGGGTGGTATCCCCAGGAAGGAGAAAGTCCGTCCCCTGCCTGTCCCACTGCCGCCTGAGACCCATTCATCACACCCCAAGTTCTAAGCCAGGCATGGCCGGACTAACGGCCTCTAGTGGGGCGAGTCAGCGAAAGGTAGCCCTGCCAGGGACCCTGTAAGTTCGATTCAGGTGCGTCGTAGCTGGTGCACAGAGTAAGATAAGGTGTTTTCAATGAGCAGGCCCCTGGGAGGACGCAGGGAGAATCATTAACACAAGCTGGTGGTAAGAAATCCTCACCAATCAAACGCTACTTGGTTTGGTGCATGGTTGACTCCTTTCCAACCCTGGGTGATGCCTGTGACAGAGAACTGCCCCCTAGGCCTAGGGGTGTGTGGTTGTCATGGTTACAGGAGCAGCTCCCCGGGTGTTTGTAGCACAGAGCTGCCCATGGGTTCAAACTGCTAACATCTCAGCGGGCAGCCAAGCGCTGCGCTGTGGGGCTCCCAGGGCTCCTTACAGGGTGGGGACAAGCTGCCCTTCGGGTGGGGGCACGCCGGGTCGCCGAGCCCAATGAAAGGCAAAGCTGAGCAGAATTTCGTTTCAAGTAGAGGTGGATCCCCACATCTGTCCTGTGGTGGAAAACATCTGTGATGTGGTGAGCGCTACACGAAGCCATTAGCTACAGGTTAGTAAAAGAGACAGGTGAGCCCAGGCCGACTTTGCTTACTGATTGACAGCCTATTTGAAAATCGGCTTTGATTCTATGGGAAGGTGTGGTGGGGTTGGGGGAGAGACAGATGGTGGCCACACATGGAAACAGGAGAGTTGATGTGGGGAGAGACACATGAACTTGTTCACTACAGATCACTAAGTAAGCTAAGGAATCCTGTGCTTACCTTGCATACTGAGTAATTGAGTGCTGATCTCAATGCTGGTCCGGAATCTGCCACCCAAATGTCTCTCCTTCCCTGGTCCTCCTGGCTGGGCAGTGTGACCCTCCCTTGCACACATGCTACCCTATGATGCTTGTGTTACAGCAGTTAATTGCGTTGTGCGATAATTGCATGTTTACGTGGTTCTCTCCCGTACCAGACCCTGGCAGTAATTAGTGCACCCTTTACAAAAACATGTCTTTGCACTTCTTCCCTCACTTTTATTTCAGATTCCCAAGTCAGTAATTCCATAGAGTCTTAGTTTTGAAAAGAAAAACACTCTTTTGTTATGGAAACTTTTAAACACAGGCGGAAGTGGAAGGGATAGGAGAATGAATTCCTGTGGCTTCTTCAGCCAGATCCAACCATCATGATTTCAGAGCCCAGCTCCCCTCACTGCTCCCACCCACTGCCCCACTCTGACGCTTTTAAAGCTAAGCACGTGTATGCTGTTTCATCTGAAGGGTTTCAGTGTAGGTCTCCAAAAGCCCATTCTCTTTTTAAAAATACCATTACCGTACATATATTTTCAGAACAGGTAATTCCTTAACGATGTAGACTACCCAGTCTGTGTTTGAATTTCCTTAATTGGCTTGAAGCAGATTTTATGTGATTTTTCTTTATGGCTTTTGCTTCCAAATCCCTTTTCATCTACAGTTTCCCTCATGCATGACATGAAGGGGCCCAGAACTCATTATGCTGAGTGAAGTTAGTCAATGGCAAAAGGACAAATATTGCATGAGTCCACTACTCACGGGCTGCACGCCAGGACAAAGATAGGCTTCTGTCCTTAGGTCACGTCAGCTTCCAATCCAATCTCTCAAGCAGGGAGCAGAGAGCCTGCCTACTGCTCATGATCATATATATATATATATACACACACACACACACACACATTCCCTCTCATCAGGGAAACAAAAACACTTACCAGTACTTAAGTCTAGAGCCCAAGGGGAGAAAATGCCCAGTAGTGTGTTCCTGGTTGAACACTTTTGACTTAGTTCCTGTGCAGCCCTTGGTGACCCAGGCTGTGTGCTATGGACTACTGGGCCTTTGTACTGGGCTTCTTTGGAGCCACTCGCCTCCTTCAGAGGCTACACCAGCAGTATATGATGTGCAAGCCCCACCAAGTGAGCGAGGCAGCACCTGTAGTAGGTGTATGGGACTGACACACTCCCTTGAACTTAAGGCCGAAACAGCCCTGGTATGAGAAGAAGCAGGTGACTGCTCTGCCAAGGTTATGGAGTTGGCAGTCACTGGATTTTGGTTCAGATCCCATACTCTGAGAGGACCCAAGGAATGGTGGCCTAAGGCTACCAGATAGTTACTATTTTAATCCCCCCTTTGCTTTCTTTTGACATGTATTGATTTTATAAGGCACAGTTCTACCTTTCTTTTTTTGTTTTTGTTTTTGTTTTTGGTGGGCATCACTGCCTCTGGTGATCGTGGGCGCTACCCAGCCGCTGCTGGATTTGAACCGCCAAGCTCACGGGCTGCAGTTCTGCACTCAACCACTTACGCCACCGGGGCTCAGCCCAGTTCTACCTTTCTTAATGAGTGTTTTCTGAAACTTTTGCCCTATCACCAATCCCCATTTCTTGTGTAAATAGTGTCTAGTTCACTTAAGAGTCTAATCTATGTAAGTCAACAATTCATGTGTTGAGGTCTGAAGCTGGCCTAAACTTGTGTAATTTCCTTTTCTCATCAGTTGTTTTAAATTATATGCCCCTTCAGGTTTCAGGCATCAAAGAACTAAAAATTATATCATTATAATTGTGGGAGAGCACAGATTGGGGACCCAAAGCCCATCTGTAGATAAAGTGACAACCCCTTACAGAAGAGTGGCAGAGAGGAGATGAGCCAGTCAGGGTACAGTGTAGCAACGATGAAATATGCAACTTTCCTCTAGTTCTTAAATGCTTCTCTCTCCCACTATCATGATCCCAATTCTACCTTACAAAATCCAGCTAGACCAAAGGATGTACACTGGTACAGGTAGGAACTGGAAACATGGGGAATCCAGGAGAGATGATACCTTTAGGACCAGTGATGAGAGAGGTGATACTGGGAGAGTGGAGGAAAGATGAGGTAGAAAGTGGGAACTGATTATAAGGATCTACACATAACCTTCTCCCTGGGGTACAGACAACAGGGAAGTGGGTGAAGGGAGACATTGAACAGTGTACGATAAGACAAAACAATAATAATTTAGAAATTATCAAGGGTTCATGAGGGAGGGGGAGCAGAGAAAATGAGAAATATGAGAAAGGCTTAAGTAGCAAGAAAATGTTTTGAGAATAATGATGGCAACAAATGTATAAATGTGCTTTGTATACAATGGATGGATGTATAGATTGTGATAAGAGTTATATTAGCCCCCAATAAAGTGATGAAAAAAATTATATGCTCTTGGCTAAATTAAATTATGACACTCTTAGGAGAATTACTTTATGCCCTAGATTTATAATGTTCTCTCTTCATAAAATGATACTGATATCTTTAAAACAAACCAGAGACACATCTAAACCATAGACTCATGAATGGACATGGGGACTGCACTTAATTCTAGGCCCAATCTAAGAACAATTAGTTTTTACGACATGGTCCTGCTCAATGTTCACCGAAGTGAAGGGGTCACTAAAAATTTGGGTTCTCTAGGATACTAGATACTGACAGGCTATCAGAAAGAATAGCATCTGGGGTCTTAATGACTTGTCTTCAAACAAGCAGTCACCTAAGTGAGGAATCAATCAAGTTCACCAGGAAAAAGCACATTAATCAGTGTGATCCAAGAATTGTAAATAATAAAACAAAAGTCTGAAGGAGGGAATAATATCAGAGCTTAAATTATGAACATCCTATTTGCAGAAGGCTATGGATGACTGTGAAAGCCCCAAATCCATTTGCAAGGCCCCTCACATGTGTGGGAAGCAAAGAATGGGAAGTGTGTATACGGATGAGTTCTTTATTCTCATATATTAGGAAGTCTGACCGGGTAGGTTTCTGGGCTGGAGGGAGGGCTTCACCCTTGTGAGCTGGAAGTGATTCCCAGTCACATTTTTATAATTATATCCTCTAATAGTGCTACCTTAAAGCTACCTTACAAGCACATGGCTGCTTTCTATGTAGCCGGCAGCTTTAACTACAGGAATGGACTTGTGCTATTGCTCTCCAGGCTCTGAAGACAATCACTCTCCTTTACCTGCCCCAGGTACTGATATTAGGCGGCGACTCCTCCTTTAGGATTACAGTACAGCCAACTTTGTTATGTATGTGGCTACCTGTAAGTAGGGGGATTTCCACCACCTCTCCCACCCACACCCACCCCAATGTTTCTAAGCCTTGGTTGGAAATACAGTCTCTCACTCTGCACCCACTAGATCCTGAAGTCATGATAGTCATGGAGGTGAGCCCTCAAGTGCTTTGTCTTGTCTGATGTCTCTTTAATTAAAATTTGTTCTGGTGATGATGGCCCGAAGCTCCTTCTTATGACTGAGTACATAACTGTATGATTTATGAAGTAATAGTAATAACAATACCCAGCTTATTTGTCTGATAGAGGATGGACAGTTGGATGCCTTCTTATTTTTAACTTTTCATTGTGATTTGGATGACAGCTGGCAGAGCGGATTGGCTTTCTGTTCAGCAATTCATCACGTTGTGGCATTGATTACACACCAGGTACTTGCTCTCTGTGTGTACCACTCCCAGTGTCCTTGCCTATCCCTTCCAAACTTTTGGGCTTGATGCAGATCAGGCTGTCCTCCTGATCTGCTAGATCAATGGTTCTTAGAGTAGACTGCCATGTTGGCAATGCCGACCTTCTAGGCCCATCTACTGCTTGGCTAAAAGTGGAGCCATCGGGGTGAGGTCCGCTCCAGGCCTGGAGGACGTCTAAGGCCATAGTTTCGGG